>BMAV01024567.1:890859-933874 GCA_019973955.1 Trichonephila inaurata madagascariensis
TTTTTTTTTTTTTTTTTTTTTTTTTTTTTTGTTATTCTCTTTTATTAGAATACTTAAATTTAATTAATGAATAAATAGTAACAAAAAAATATACAACACCCTATATAGAAACTAAAATGGAAAATTGAAATGAAAATCGCTTTCTATTTTTCCATTTAATATTGTGATTTTGTCATTATTATACACAAATTTATATTAATTGTAATTATGTAATAAAAAGTAACCAGTAGCGCACACAGGAATTTTTCAAGGGGGCGGGGGCCCGGAGTCGAAATTTCACCATTCTTGTATCAGGCTCCTTTTGATTTTGTCGATTTTCGGGAACAAAACACAAAAAAACTAATTATTGAATAAATAATTAGCATTAATTTATAAAATTTATCAATAATAAAAAATATTTAATTAAATTTTACGTACTATATACTTAGAATTATAGTCAATCGGAAAAAAAAAATCAAAGGTTTTGGGGGAGGGGGTCCGGGCCCCCAGGACCCCCCTTGTGTGCGCCACTGGTTCCTTTTGATTTTGTCGATTTTCGGGAACAAAACACAGTAAAAAACTAATTATTGAATAAATAATTAGCATTAATTAATAAAATTAATCATTAGTAAGAAATAATTAAATTTTACGTACTATATACTTAAAATTTTAATCAATCAAAAAAAAATCAAGTGCTTTGGGGGGGTCCTCCCCTTGTGTGCGCCACTGAATGTAACTAAAATAAAAATTTTCTCTTTGTTGACCTAAGTAAAAATTTACTTTAATTTTTTTTTTAAATATTACTTGTTGTTTTTTTCTTTTTTTTTTCGGATTTCAAATGTATGAAAGCATTGAACCCTCAGGAATGGATTTAGAAAAAAAATTACTTTTTAAATCTACATTTTATTAGCAGAATTCTTGAACTTAGTAAATTTAATATAGTAAACAATTTGATTTTTTTTTTCTGAAAAAAAGTCTTATGAGATATAAATATTTTTTACGTGTTTAATTCTATCTTCAAACATTGTATGAGAATTAACAAGAATGTCGTATTGCAGTTTCCAAGGTCAAAAGTGCATTATTATTGAGTAATATATTTGTTGTTTGTGTAGGGCCTGATGCAGTTTTGATTTGGTATTGTAGGATTTGCGACCCTGGAACATAGGATAATTTTTAAACGCAGTATTGCATTTTATTTGTTTTAATTAAGTTCCAGATCTGTTTTAACTTTTTGTTTTACTTAATTCATTTTTGTTTGTTTTGTTTTAATTACAAATATACAGTTTAGTGTGAGCATTAGGGGGATCGAATTTTTTTTTCAGGATTTAAGACTTACCTAAGCGGAAAAGATGTTCTATAATATAAAAATGAAGGGGAAAATACAATAAAACCATTAATATTTATGTTAAGGACTGCAAAAAGAGAACACCTATTTAATCGTTCATGTAAATATACTTAGCATATTTGTTTAGTGTTAATTTTTTTTTTAAAAAAAAGCTATTTTCGAAATTATAGTGAACTATAAAGTGGAAGAGACGCAAAAAAACTTGAATCGGACTGACACGGTAATGCGTTGAGAGAGTTATACCTTATATGAAATGTTACTGCAATACTTCACATTTGTATTCTTCTGTTAAGGTACTAGCATCAACTGTCATCTCTTTTGAATATTTATCTTAAAGAAAAACTATTACATTTTGATACTAAAATCATCTACTCAAAACTAAATCTTTTTTTTCCATTTCTTGAAAAATTTGAACCCTTTCTGGTAATGTTAAATTTTGGAAAAAAAGTGTTTTTTCTCTATTTTTATTCTAATCTCCATACTATATAACAATTTTCCCCCATAGGGGGAGGGGAGTTCAATTAAAATTTATTATTTTTTTTCTTTCATATAATCATGATTCCTTCTAGTGATCATAATAAAAGTTTGTGACACGCCCAAAACACGTAAAAATGATTGAGAATTGCTGTTAGCCAAAGAGTATGAGCTGACAAGTTTCTATTCTATTTTTAGCATTTTTATATGTTTTATGATATAAAATTACTGTAGAACATTTTTTGGCGCCACTGCAATGTTTTCTATCAATGTACATACGTACACTTTAAGGGGACACAGTACGATTCAATTGACTAAAATCGGTCAAAAAATCATATTTATTTTTTTAGCCTAAATTATTCTTTATATACTTTTCTATAACCTCACAAAATTTGAAAGCTCTAAACGAAAAAAACGCAGAATTATGATAGCTTTCACGTTCGTTTTTAATCACATTTCTATGGAAGATCAAAACTTTAAACTGACTTATCTCAAAAAGATAAAATAACTAGTTTGTCTTCCTTTAAAATGCTAAGGCATTTTTTCTATTGTGCCTAATGCTTTGAAATTTTTTACCTATTGCTAATAGTACATGTAACAAAAGTTGCATGCATTTTTGAATCAAAGCAATATTTATTTTTTAAAAATAGTTGAACTCAGAATTTATGCATTTTTAAGGGAGTTTAATAAAATCAAAAAAAGAAGAAGAATACGAACACGTTAACAAAACCCCATACCAATTTTTTTAAACATAGTTTACGTACTTTTAAATCAAATTTCATGTGTAAAAATTTTTGTAAGGGGGTAGCATTTAAATTATTCAAAATTTTAAGTTTTCCCTTTAAAAATATATGTTATTTTTTTAAAAATTTTAAACCAAAATCTGTTTAAATAGATATTTTACAGGGCATCCAAAAAAATTTTTAAAAAAACCCTTTAAAATTTAAAAAAAATTTTTACGAAAATCAAGTCCCCTTAAGCCCTTTCCGTTCACATTTGTTAAAAAAAGCCCCATAATCCCGTTCAGTTGTTTTCTAAACGCAAGCAGCTCGTTGACGAAAACGGATTTGAACGGGTGACGTTAATATTATTTTGATTAAAATAAATTTTCCACAAAACACACAATGACTGTGATATTATTAATAATTTGATAAAACGAAGAGGGAAAGAACGTTTTTTTAAAGCTAAAATATATGCAATTTTTCCAAAAAGGGGAAATTTTTTTTAAAAAACCCTTTCGAAAGGATTTTAAAATTAAAAAAAATTTGACTGCAATCCAGTTATCAGTTTGGGAACGAAACACCCGTCGAAAAAACTCCATGTATAATTGGTTAAAAAAATTTTCTGTGTGTAATTTCTTTAATATTTTGGGGTATTTCCCAAAAATTTGAAATAATTGAAGCATTTTTAAGGCATTTTTAGGTTCCCCACTGCAAAAAAAGAACTTCATACCGGGGTTGTTTGTTTGAAGTTTTTAAAGTTTTAATATTTTTTAGGTTTCTTTTTACGCGGTCCCTATTTACCGCACAAAAACATTGTATTATAAGATAAGAGTTTTGCTTACACATACATAGAAACATTTGAAATTATGTAAAAGAAACTGAGTTATTTAAAATGTTTACAAATAACTTCCGCAAACACGGTTTTTATTATTCGTCAACAAATAGTACCACTTCTATCTAGATCATTGAAATGCTTGTGATACTGCTTCATTGGATCATCACATAAATATCACAAGATATTTTACCGAAATTATTCAGAAAAAATTAGGGAGTAAAGAAATCAGTATAATATCTCTGAAATACTATTTCTGCTGTCAATTAAATATGGCAGCAATTTTATGGAATACACTTAAAGTAGAAATTCCAGATGCATTTCGGGAACTGTGATTCAAGGATCTCCAAATAGAACTATTTATTGTGATACAAACTACAAGGTCAGTATATTGAAATAAAAATACATCAGATTACTTAAACATCGACTTGTGAATTCCTGTCATTTTCTAAAGTTCTATAAAAAAAAATATATGTATTTTTTTTCTTTCATTAGGGTTGATGATCATTTTCTTCCATACATTCTCCAATTTATAATAAGATACAAAAGAAGAACTACGTCAATACAGAAAGAATATTAGGACTTATAAATAGTAGGTAATCGAAAAGGATAATGATGGTTTTCAAAATACGCCCTAAAAATGAGTAATCTTCACAAGGACGAATTTTTATAAGGGCAGAAAATTATGCAATTATGTTCCAGTTAACGTAATACGTATTAAGTCATACTTCTAACATTTAGCCTCGAAATAAAAAGTACTCTCGAATTTCGTATTCAACTATAGAAAGATGCCTCAGGATGGAATATTTAAATCGCGCTAAATATATACAATCATCTTGTACCAAACCATTAATTTTATCATGTCAGAGAAAATATATTTATTTGACCCTGCTAACATGGTTGCTTAGCTCTTTTTTACATATTTTCTACTTCCTGAAACATTTTTATTTTTTTCAAATTATGAATGAAAATAACGGGCACTTAATAAGATTAGGAAATAATTATAATAAATTTGAATTTCATATTTAGCAATGTGTCTTTTTTACAACAAAACTGAATAGTAAAATACTACATTATTTCTGAATATTAAACTTAATAATAAATGTTCACACCAGTTAACAGAACAAGTGAACTGCAACTAATAATGATATACTTCAGGTATTTTAATACATTGGAGGTAATAACATAAGACTGAATTTTCTTAAATGAGAACACCAACTGCTTTTAATATTACACTCAAGGTTAACATGCAAATTACGATATCGATTGTCAAACTATTACCTTAGTTTACGATATCACCAATTTTTTATCCTATTAAATATGTTGTTTGTAATGCCACTATATCAATGGTGGCAAAATAATCTTACGAAATTCACCCTGACAAGGGGCTAATTTTACGTGTGTTGTTAGCCGCAATTTTGGCTACCATGCAGATGACAGTACACGTTTTGACTCTATTTAACTCATATTTTAAGAGAGATTTCCGTGATGGATGATCAGGAGGAGGTTCCACTTCCTTTTCCCTTGCATCAACCTTTCGAGAGAACTTTTGACTAGGCAAATATTTAGTGTCCCATGCCGCACAGGCACTATACATTTACAAATAGTTTTGCCTTATTTGGGATTCACACTCAGGTCCCTCGGCACAGTAGTCAGTGTCACTAAACTGACTATAGTCACTATACCGTCTGGGCGGCTAAAGACCATTATTGGAGGACAAATTTAGCCTCGTTCACAACCAGTACGGACAGTTACTGATATGACAGACTAAGTGCAACCAGCAGGTGTATTTACACAATAAAATAAGATTTGAATCTGTATAACACAATGTGTGCATGCTGTATCCTTATATTCGAAACTGTGATGACAGTAGTAATTATTAATGAGTTACCAATTCACACAAAAAATGACTCTTCCGGTGTACACTTTAACCCAGCGATACTCAACCTGCTGCGCACAGAGCCATTTTAAGTGGCCCGGTCAATGCCCATTGCTCTGAAAAAATACCTTATTTGAGTACAATATATTAGAAATTTGGTGTCAAGAAGTAAAATATATCAATTTTGCTTTTTGCTGCCGATGTCGTACGAGTGCGAATTGATATTCCTTTTTTATTTGTAACGGTTAAGGTTAGTGATAACAGAAAACTGTAGAGTAGTGACAGTTTTATGGGTGGAACTAATTTTTAACTATCTTTTACATCTTGCAAGCGAAAAATATTCGAAGAAAATATATCGTTTCAAGACGATTGGGAGGTTTTATACTTGGGAGGTCATTATTTTGTGGTGAAAAACAAATATGGATCAGCAATTGTTTGATTTGTCACGAAAGTGCTGTATTTAAAAAAATACCAAAAAGACAGGAATCATTCAATGATCAAGAGGTCTTCGAGAGGAGAGGTCAATAGGCTTTCTTGAATAATCTTTGCAGCAACAACAAAGTATTTTGTCAGTGGTAATGTCCCAGCGGTAAGAAAGACATCTTATGAAGTTTGTTATATTATTGGTAATCATATGAAACTATTTACTGATGCAGAAATTGTGAATGAGCGTTTATTAAATACTTCTAATTCAGTTTTAGTGACAAAAATAATATATATATATATATATATATATATATATATATAAAACAAATTTTAATTCAAAAAAGCAAACCAAGAGTTAAAATATCATTTTTCCACATTATACACCCCCTCCCCTCTCTCTCTTTATCATTATAATGCGGCCCGCGTGAAACAGCTAACGTTTGTATGCGACCCTGCAGAAAAAAAGGTTGAGTACCCTTGCTTTAACCTGTAACTTCTACACTTGAATAAAATAAATATGATACATTGCATTTTTTTTTGCCCAAATTTCGATTTTTCCAGCTAATGTATCATTGATGTAGGGGTTTCAATTTCTAATGGTTTATATTCCTTGCGCGTATATGCGTTTAGCATTAACACTAGAACGCGTCCTGGATTTCGATTACCCTTAAACGTCCAACGGTGTCGTTTCGACACCAATGCAAAATATATAAAGTAATTGTAATTACTAAATAGTTGCAGGACTACAGTTCAATAAGGTTTAGTTTTAAGACTTTTTAATATTTTTTCATGTAATTATATCATAGATTATGACCTTTTATATCATAAAAAAAAATTTGACGTTGACATTATATTTCACATAGCTTGATGAACCACTGCTTTATCGCAAAACTTCCAGAAGCTTTACTATTATTCTGGATCAATTCTGTGCCATCTCTAACGACATATATATCAGGATTTACTGGAATATTATCAATTTCATCTGCACTTTCTTCAGATTTTCCGCAATCGCTTTCACTCAATCGTATGTCTTCATTTAATTCAAAATGGAACAAGACCGCTCACCACCATCCAATTCCTTCTCAGAAAGCTTTTGCAACACATTAGCAATTTCATCTGGACTTAGAACTCTTCTACGAGCCATCGTTTCAGGGTGTCTGCTCTGTACAAAGTTCGAACATCGAATTATTTTTTTTTATGAGCAGACAAGCAAATGCTATGTAATGAAAGACTTAGACATAACAATTTTAGAAAAATTGATTCATTTTCACCGTTAACCCTTTATCATTGCATTCAAGGTCGAACAAATGTGCAACAGAACTTTGGGAAGTTTGTTTTACTAAAAGTAATGTTGAACAACAGCTATTTATATTGGTAAATTGACTTGATGTCGAAACGACATTAGCGGACGTTCAAGGTATATTTAATAGTAAAATTTTTTCTAATTAATCTAGAACTACAAAACGTTTTCTGGGTAATCCCCATGAAAAATGATTAAAAATCATGAAAAAGTTTCAAATTTATTGCAGAAATACAGGGATGAGAACAGACCAAACAGGCTCTGATGTCTAATCGACTCTTGCAGACGCTATAGTGTTTATGTTCTTGTAAACTTAAAAGGTGATAGACTACGTCAATGATCTTGTTTTAGGAAAAGTGTGTTAATGAATAAATTTTTTTGATATATAATGTCAGTTGAAATAGAATATACATATAAAATGGTTTAAGAGTAATAACAAGAAAAAAACTATTTAAATGCAGTTTTTTGGCAACAAGAAAAGAAAAAAAAAATGGAAATGAATGACATATTTTCAAAACATTTTCCTTTTGTGAAATATGCGAATAATAATCTTTAATAATATTATTTTACCTCTATAAAGCTAAGACTTCCTTACATAGACAGGAATAAATTTTTTTGTAAAATTTACATTATTTTCAGGGTTACAACCAATTGAAACAATAGGGGGGGGGGTGGGTTCAAATTTGCTACTCTGATAAATTAAAACATGAAAAACTCCCTTTCTAAATAATATCTTTCAAAAACTCAAATTCAGTCTCTGTAGAGAGGTTTTAGCTATATATATATATAGGCAAAATATTTTTATTACGGAAGCTTTTTTCATAAAAGGAGAATGTTATAAAAATGTATTCTTCAGTTTTTGCAAAAAAAAAAAACAACAAAACTTTTAACTTATTTTTTTTTCTTGTAATAATTTTCTTGGACAATTTTATATGTATATTCAAATTCAACTGAAACTAAATATCAAAAAAAGCTTTTCCTTTATTTGCTTTATCAAAATTACGTTTCCAAATATAGCCGGTCATCTGGATTCTAAATATAATTTTAACAGTTAATTTCTTAAGCAAACACATGAATTTCAATAATATGAATCGAGTAACATGCTTTCAATCTGGAATTTTGTGATCACTATATTTAAATTTATTTAATTTTAAAAAAAAGGAACGACTATAAAAAATTTCTTTTTTAAGCTATATATCTCAAATACCTTTCATCGGTTTTATCTCGTTCAAAGGAGTTTTTATATGGTTCTGAAAGGAACGTAAAATGGAAATTCTAGAGTCTATTATATTCGGTGGAAAGTTTAGTATCATATCCAATAATTTCCTCTGTTCGTCTTTGAAAATATATAAAGAATTCTACTTTAAGAACTCATTTCTAAAGGCTGAAACTTTTGGATAGAGTATCATCAGCTCCAAGCGATAAAAACTTTTTTTTTAATAAATTCTAAAATCATAAAAAGGGGAAGATTGATGAAAAGCAATAGCTAAACAAGGAATAATTTAGAAATAAGTTTAGACAGCTGCACGTTTTAAAAGCGTCGGATGCATGTCTAAAAATAGTAACTTAAAATGAAAAAAGTGTAACGAAAGTTTTAATACTAACATACCATAACAGCGTCGGGTGATAAACTTTTCAGCAGTGTTTGCAAGTAATTTAATTGAAACAGAAAATAAATTTGCCTCTTTACATTCCGTAAATGGAATTCCGTTATTCTTCAAAGAATACGAAATTGAAATTCTTTTCGTTTTGAAAGTTGCAAAAATTGAAGAAAATATCAGAATACAAGCATTTCAAGTTCTGAAACTGGGTATTCACATCCGCGACAAAAGTATTTATTTTTAAAATGCGATTCAAAATATCTAGATCGATATAATTACTTAAATATCAGAAACAGCGATATATAAAATAGCATGAAATTTTCATTTACTTTATATAAAAATTGTGCGTAATATTCTTCATTTTAAACATGTTATTTGTAGAAAGATTATTCGCTGAATATCAAAACAAAAATACATGTTTGTATATTAAAAGCGATTTTTCATTTTTTTTTACCTAGTATGTCTAAAAGTAATATCGCTTCACTTTCAATGGAATCATTAATAATTTTTTTAGACTTCAATAATTACGAAATTGACATAGTTAATTTATACTTTGCTTAAATTGTCATTTCTTGCTAAACGACATTGTAAAGATCTCAAAATTTTTTATTTAATTAGTGTATTTTACTAGATTAATAACTTAAAAGTAAATATCCAATAAGAGTGAAATAAAACTCGAATTTTATTAAGTTTTTACAGGAAAATTAGAATTATGCACACGTAGGTTCTAATTAAAGAACTATTCCATACAGAAATCACATGAAATGTGAAAACTACGATTTCATTCTCAAATATTTTGTTTTTGCAAGGTATATCTTTACATTTACAACCACAGACACAATTCTAATAATAACAATCTGTACATCCTTTATATTTCCAATACATACAAAGGCAAAATTCTCAAATGAATCAGACAAACCATTTCATTAGTGGTTAGATGAAAATGTGTTGAGAACCCTGTTGTAATTCCAACCAAAATATGTAGATTCCTTGGATATGCACGTTAACTTGGATATGTGTATGGTGAATAAAAGGTCAAGCTCGAACCACCAGGGAGCCATTTCTTTAGAAGCCTCATGTTAATAGTAGTATTATTTCCAAACTGGTGACTTGGCCTTTTTAGTGCTCAATTGTACCACGGAGCAGTTTTCTTCAGAAAACGGTACCACTCGAATCCTTGTTCAGAACCTTTTGTCGAATCTTCTATGACCTTCTGTTAAATCTTCCAGGGTCTTTTGTTAGATCTTCCAGGGCCTTTTGTTGGATCTTCCAGTGCCTTTTGTTGGATCTTCCAGGACCTTTTGTTAGATCTTCCAGGGCCTTTTGTTAGATCTTCCAGGGCCTTTTGTTGGATCTTCCAGTGCCTTTTGTTGGGTCTCCTAGGGCCTTTTGTTGGTTTCAAAACAATAATACAATTCTCATCGTATAGGGCTTTGCTACAAAAATGAAATGTTCCTGTATACCAGTCCAGGAACAACATGACCTCACTTTCACTCGGCTTTTATTATTTATCATTTTATGGACTGAGGAAGGGGGGGGCGTGGAGTTATGAGACGTTTCCAACCAAGATATGCAGATATGGTGCGTTAAACATAAAAGTGTATGGTGAATAAAATGCTCAAGCTCAAAGCATCAGGAGGTAATTTCCAGTACAAGCCACGTGTGGATTAGTTAACGATCTTCCTTACTGTTATTTTGTATTATACTGCCTTTAATCTTCAGGTTTTTACTAAATAGGCTATTAGTTAACTAAATTAGGCGGTGTCTTTCCTTCTGATTGTATTTTCATGTAGGATAATGTACCATTTTTAAAACCCTCTAAATATGTAGTTGCTTGAATTATAATATTTTGAAAATATATGTGTAATGTAAAATACGGGATTCTCTTTTTATCACGTTTTAATTTGAATTTATAACTGAATCATATGTTTGTGAGATTTTTATATGCATGTTGGAAAAAAGGGACTTACTCCCTCATTACGGGATCTCCAAAACTTACAGATTTACAGACTTGAAATTTAGCAGGAATATTTCTTTTGTCGAGTAGAGATCTCATAATATTGGTTTTTGTTAAATTAGTCTCAAGGGTGTTATAGAAAAAAAATGTACCTTTTTGAACCATTAGCTTTGAATGCTTGCATTTTTTTGAGATAGTGTGAGAGGAAATAGATAACGGAAATAGCTTAGGAAATAGGGAGAAAATATACTTTAAATCCAAGTCCTGTCCTTTTTAAATCGAAATGCGTGGGAAATCGAAGCGTTTCTCAATGTAATCGAAAGCTTAATGATATTGTTACGAATTTTGTGTAAATATTGTAAATAATTTGTATTTGGATGTGTAATGCATTTTTATTACTCTATGTTATATTATATATTATTGTAATATTCGGAAGAAATGCCGTTACTTACGTGATAATGACGATTCAATGGGAACTTGGCGATATCTTGGCTCTAGCGCCAAAAGGGCATACTTTTTAGCGACCAATTTTGGCGAGTTCAGGACCCTATGGATTCTTCTAGAAATTAGTGGAGAAACCCACAAATTACACGATCTATGACGCAAGTGGACCTTTCTCGAAGTTTCCGCCGGGTCTATAAATAGAGCGATGCTTGCCGAAAGGAGTCAGTCTTGTTTCAACCAGCGATTAGTGAGTATTGTTTTGACTAGATATAAGTAAATTTGTCTTGACCATGATAAATGATTAGCTCCGCTGTGCTTGTGAATAATCTTTTACATACATGTATTTCAGACACTGATAATTGTGTCTGAGTGGTGTTGAAGGTATGAATACCTTCTGAGATTTATTCTGTGAATATTGCTGCTGCATCTTGTATTTCAAGGATTGGATTTTTGACAATAAATAATCATCACTTTTTAAAGAATTGTCTTGTTCTTTGTGACTGATTTGCATAAAGCCCTCGAATACCAATCAACGTAACAATATCAACTTTACATAATCATACAAACTCATGAAATACCCAGCGAAGTGAGTGGGTGACCGCTAGTTTGCTTTAAGAACACAAATTAAATGGTGAGCGCTAAAATAACTTAATGGTTAAGGATCACTTTATAATTAATTTTAAATCTCCCCCACCCCCCCCCAGTATTTTAAAGAATATATTAAAAATATGTTCACAATCTATGATACACAAAATAATTAAAAATATATTAAAATAAAGTTCTGATTACATCATTAACAGTTTTAAATTGTCATAAAAATACAATGATCATTGTGCACAATACTATTAATTATACTTTTAATTCAAATATTAAAATAACTTTAAATTGGAGAAATAGAAACATACTAATGTATCGTTATGTTTTTTATGGTCATATACATTTTAACCCCTTAAACGTTCAATTTTTTTTGCCTAAAATGTTCCAAAAAAGGTACATTTTTTTATTGCCTATAACTAATACTCAAAACAGAATGCAAGAATTTTAAAGTTTTCACACTATTTTTTATAATTATAGAACAAAAAACCTCCTAAATGTTTGCTTTTTATAATTACACTCTCCATGATATGGAGATCGTTTCATATATCTTAAAGGAATTTTTCTCATACTTACACAAAAATTTCCTGTTGGTGCCTCTTTTTCAAACGGTTAAGAGTTTGTGTGTGCATATATATGTCAGGTTTGAAAAGTTTAGGTTCAAAATTAAGTAAGTAATAAATAAAAATAGAGCGCACTCTTTACCATCGCGTAAGGATTTGTGGGTAAATAAGCCTATTTAAATGTCGAGCGAGCGCTGACGAAGAAGAACGCATATTCGAAAAGACTTAGCTGGTGACTCTTGTCCGAAGTGTTGTTATTGTTCTACTCGGTTGCCCGCCAAAGGGCCGCCATGTTGGATTTTATGTGATTGAAGCGAAAGAAAAAAGTTATTATAGACATGATGCCTTCCTCATTTTACCAGCAGACCTGGGGCCTGTCATATATATATATATATCGCAGGGAAATGACGAAATTAGGAATTTCATCTAATCTTTAAGGGATATGATCATTTGACCGGAGATGTTAAAATAACGTCTCTTCAAGATCATTCCCCTGATGACAGTACACGTGATTTTATCAAATCCATTAACTATTTCTGGGAAATGATGAGTTATTCAGGATTTCCATTGGCAAAATGCTATTCGGGGTGAGGGAAGACACCTGAGGGGTCGAGTCCTAGTACTTCCTAACTCTACAGATAGTACTATTGATATTCTAAATATCAACCCCATATCTTAAAACAACGGCACCGTAGGATTAACATAGGGATTGATATTTTAGTGTGTAAGCTACCGAGAGGAAAGATGTTACACATAAAAAAATACCAGCATAATTTTATAATTATTTGTTAATTAGTTTCGAATAAATAATTTGTATTTCATTGACTATTGTTGTATTACTTACTTCTACTTGTAATAATGCACCCTATTTGTTAAATAAACACTTTTAAACTCTTGACAATACTATTTCATCATTTCACTGAAACAGATCAGGGATTTGTTCAAATCCATTACTTACGTCAGGGAAATGATCTTGAATAGGCCCTTTAAGAGGTTAAATAAATAAATAAATCCTAGAGTATAGCAAAAAATTAGAATAAAAATTCAGGGAATTGTACATGATTAATTATTTTAAATGCAGTATATTAATTGATTAATTTAAAATGGCTCGAATATTTTTAAATCTAGCGCAATAACTACATTTGTTACGAATACTTTCCTCTTATTATTCATTAAACGCAACCAAAATTTCAAGGAAACGCCATTCCCACGATTTGTTAAATGAAGACTAACTATTTTTTTCCGTTTATTAAAATCAGTTGTTTGATATATTCCATGTCTTCCACAGGAGCGTTTATCGGACATTTTGAGGGATGTAAGCACTTTAAATTTTAATAAGATGAGTTATTTAGAAAAAAGTATTTAACTTCTTGAAGACTTTCGCATAGTTCAGCTTAATTAATTACAAAATAATTAAATTTACGCTAGAACCCATTTTTTATGTAAAAAAGGCATAGCACAATGAAGATAAATGGCAACGAAACATTTTCTAAAAGGTATTCATTCCTTAAAAAGCTTTTTAGTTTAATTTGAAAATTAATAAATCAGAAGGAAAAATGATAAGAAGGAACACTGCAGGGTTACTCACATTTATATAAAAAGAAAAATATTAATCAAGATTAATAAGGTGTTATTCGTTAGAATAACGCGAAATTTTTCAAATAATTTCAAAATCAAAAACGGTTAAATGTGTATTTGTTACTTGATAAAAAGAAAATTTTTTTCCCGCCACTTCATCTCGCTGTAAATAAGATGCCCATGGGGTAACTTAGAGTTTATGGTCACGAATTCGAGGTCAAAGTATTACGGGTTCAAATCTTGGTACCACTGAAGATCCACCATGTAGAAGGGGGGGGGAGGTGAGAGTGATGCACATAAAATCTGCCAAGGCTCGATGTCTTCCTGTTGGTGTGGTAGTTAGGACAGGGAATGCCAGCTCTGGTGCCATCCTCATCACTTGACCAAAATTCAAAATTATGAAGTCCGTTGCCAATAGCTCTCGTGTTTCTTTTTAGTACGACACACATTATAAGAAGAAAGTGTTAAATATCTACTCTAATTTTAAAGTACTTACAATTTTCATATTTTTTCTCAACATTCAGGCTACATATAATATTGCATTTGATGCTTACGTAAACTTTGATGGAAAACTGTTAAGTTATATTTTAGATCATACACAATGTTATGCGTTAGCTTTTTGAAACACCATAAGAATACAACAACAAATTTAAACTTGTAAACTAAAAAGATCAATAAAATAGTCTAATTTTTTTTAAAAAAAACATTATTTATATTGATGAATATTCCAACTCTCAATAACTTTGTAAGTGCATAAAATGTTACTAATCCTTTAGCCACACTTTAACCTTTGGTGAGCCAGTTACATCTCTTTCGAATTTCTCGTAGATAAACAACAGCATTTAAGAAAATAAATATTACTTTGGTGACTTTAATGTTTACATTTCAATTTTAGGGGTGGGAGGAATACTTTCCAAGGAACCCTTCACCGTCATAAGGAAAATTAAAGTTTGGTGATTATTTTTCACGAATAGATGAGAAGCATGTTGCATTGCATTAGGGGGCATCCCATTCTGCACACATGTAGAGGGTGCCATTTTCCTGTCTCTTTTTGCAACAATTCCTACATCATTTATAGTTGGAAGCCATCTTTGGCCTATGATTTCCTATACACTGGCTAAACGCACATCATCCGGAACTACAAACTTCTTAGCTTAGAAGCTATCAGGACGTGCTTTACTTTTTTTTTTTTTGAGGAATATTCTTCTATTAGCTGACGAGTTAATGCTATACGGAATGTTAGTTGGTCTGAACTTCTGTTTCTTTTGTTCACTTGCAACAGTATGAAACTATTTATGATGGCAAAGGTCAAGAAGAAAATAAAATATTAAGGAAGACATTAGTTTTCCAATCGTTATAAAGACAAGGCCAATATACTCTAATGATTTTTGCTCTTCCCAAAGGTATGTTTTGTAGGATCATGTAGATGGGAAGTATTCTTCCCAAGGCCCAAGAAAGGGTTAATACACTTTTTATCGAACTGTGCTATGTATTTTATTACGTGAATCTACTAAACAGGGAAATGATATTTTTATATTTCCTTTTTGTCATATATGTATGTAATGATTCACCATTTCAATTTTCTGTCCAGGGATTTTATTTAATTAATGATGATCTTGAACAATCTAAGACATCGCGTTATATATAATTTCTTTTGTTTACCTTCCTAACGGGGCACATTATTTTAACTACATCTTTATCTCCTTAAGAACTGCCACATTGGCATATTTTAAAATAAGATGATGTAGTATTACATCACCCAATTATTCTGAACAATCACGGTATTCATTAACGGAAATTACACGATTCTCGAAGTTTCTGGTTGAGGAAGATGTAAGAGCTGGTATTTCCAGAAAAAAAAGAATGTTTTACTAAATGTACGTTTGTGTTTCCTTTTTTCCCCTTTATTTGTGTGATCATCAATGAAATGTCAAAGTAAATTAAAATACCAAAGTGTTGCTCCAATTTTCCAACAACTGTAACAAGATATTTGTTATCTCAATAAAATGCTTTAATTCCCGTAAAATCCTCATATATATGTACATACAGATATAATATTTCTGAAGAATTTTATTTCATTTAAAATTGAAACATTTACTTAGGGTATAACAAGTTTGAAATCAGGATAATCTTATACAACATAATTATTATCTCTCACAGGAATGTCGAAAATGTAATTCCTATAAACATTCTAAAACGAAAGAAAAAACGAAATTTTATCAATTTACTTCATATACGAAAGGAAATGTTCTAAAAAAATTGAACACCAATATCCATAATTAACTGTAGTAGGGAAAAATACAATTATGTTGCCTTGAATATATCAATCATAAAATGAGAAGAGAAAGAAAGAAAAACTAAAGGGCATATGTCAATAAAATTATGTCTATTTATGTAATCGTATAAACTATATTTTGAAGTAATAAGCTATATTCAGAAGTGATGTAAGATAATTAAATAATATGCTGAATTCTTCAAACAGTTTACTTTTTGAAAATATTATTCCTGAATATGTTTTTATTTATATATTTTATATTTTTTTTTATATATATATATATATATATATATATATATATATATATATATAATCCTTATAATAACAGTTTTTTATCTATAATAATAGTTTATTATCTATTACAAACGAGAAGTAAGAAGAAAATTAAACTCACCAATTAATTGATCTTTCGTAAAAATTTGTTTTTAAAAATTTCTAACAATTATAGATTTAGATTAAAATTTTATCTCAGACGATAGTTTGATAAAAATAGTTTTTTGTGTGTGTGTTAAAACATTTTCTATTGTATACATATGAAAATAAATTGAATTGAATATTTATTAAAAGATAAAATTATTTAACTTCTCAGAGTGTTCTATTATCTTAATGTTTTCAGAAAAAAGACGCATGTTAATGAAGATAAATTTCAGCTAATTTATCTTCCATTAAGTGTATTCTACGCTAAAAAGTAGTATGTTATAATGACAAACAACAAAGTGAAAAATTTAAAACGATCGTATTGGCTATTTTTCATTAGATAAACCAAGAAAGTTTTAGCAAGGCGCCATCTAGTATAATTATTATGAAATAATATTAGAATAATGGCCATTTTTATTTCATTGCTCCTATTTTTCAGTTTATAAATCTTTTTAAATATTTCTCAGAATTCTGCATTAATTGTTTAAAATTTATGTATTTTAAAAAAATTACTTTCGATAATTATTGATATTATGGAGCAACAATTCTTAAAAACATCTTTCAATAAAATCTTATAGTCGTTTTTTAATTATTAATAGAAAAATATACGTGGAATCATGTAACATGAAAAAATTTAAAAAATATTAATTTTAACCAATATAATGGTGTGATTAATACAATTTTATCACAAATAGTGTTTATTTAACTTATCACACTGTTAAACAAAAATATATTTGAAATTTAAATAACATTTCTCAGAAAAAATGTTTTATTTCATTATTTAATAAAATATGGTACTTTCATAAAATTTACTTGTAAGAACTTTAGCAATTTGTCCAGGAAAAATCATTCATTAAATTCCCAGATGGAAGAATTAAAAAAGAATCATTTACGCATGAAAAAATTTATCTTTAATAAAATCAACTTTCTTTAGATACACCTATATATAAAAATAAATTTCTTTAAAACATCACCGCGATAAATACAATATTGACTAAAAGTTAATCAGCCCAGGGAATAAAACATAAACACATCAGACAGAATAATATGGAATGATGTATAGAAATCTTCTCAAGTATAAAAATAAATTTAAGGCTTTCTGCAGCTAATGTTAAAACATAGGACCCAAATTAGAAATATTTTTTCAGATACAAAAGTATTCAACTATTAATATTATATTCTATCCTGTCGAGAATCACTTATTCTATTATACTACTCTTTTTTTATCCAAGCTGACACATTTTTTCTTTTATAAAATGTGTTTCGCACTTTTTCTCCTATAATATAATGCTAAATGAGTGATCCCTTTATATGTTAAAAAGAAAAACTGATTATTTATGAAATATTTTGAAATTTTAAAAACGTTATATTATTGACAAATTCATGAGTTACAAAGTGACAAATTTTTATAAAAACTGAGGCATTTTTTCTGTCCGAAAATGTGCTGTGCGTTAAGTTCCCGCTCTCGCACAAATGGCGAAAACAGCCTTATTGAATAAAGTTTGTAAAACGTTTGTCAGATTGCTTAGGAGTAGAATTATAAGATAATTGATTCAGAAAAAAATAATTATGATTAGGTCCTGATACATTTTATTTCCTATTATATGGGTATTTTTTTTAAAAAAAAGTGTTTGATTTCTCTTTGCATTATATTTTTGGTGTTTTTGACTTAACTAACTTCTACCAGTTGTTTCTTGGTGCGTGTATCACATTTTAATTCATTTGTCATCTTTCCACTGATTAATTAAACTTTTTTTTTAGTTATTTATACATTTGTAAATGAAACTAACTTAAATGTAAGCTCTCACTAAAAGCGTCTAACTTAAGTTACTGTTCGCTTTTCTAAGATTTCTATAAAAAGGGGAAAAGGAAAAAAACTCCTTTCCAATATTCCTAATAGAATCGTAAACTAGATTTTGGTCGCATAAAATCAATTTAGATTCCTCTCTATCTTGCAAATGTATCGCAAGCAATCATGTAACTACCACCCAATCGATACTTACGATGTGTCCCGATTAAATAATAAAATAGTTTTGTCTATCAGAAATTTCTATTTATTCACTAGAATAACTTTTTCTCAACTTCAAGATACACTGATATTCTTCATTTTATATTCAAAATTTTCAATTACTTAGAACAAAATATTTTAGTTATTTTTTGTTTAAAATTTTATTTGTTTCATTGTTGCATTATTCATTACAAAACAGAGTTAAATTCTAATGAATTCTGAAAAATTACAAAATTTACTCCACAGAAAGTTGTTTTATGAATAAGTAGATTTAAAAAAAATTGCTTATGAAAAATTTTATAGTTTGACTTACTTTTTCCCCATAGTTTGGAATTGCAACCACTTTTATTATAGTAATTGTAGCTGACTGTCCTAAGCGGCAGAAGCTCCCTCAAGCGAACACTTATCTTCAGTATAGGCCATGTGAGGAAAAAATATGGTCGCTATGAAAAACCATCGATGTTCTTTGACCATTATTTTTGTTAATGAGAAGTGTTGCTTCTGTGTATTTAATAAATTAATAAGTAACTGTTAAGCTAAAAAAATTCATTGAACTCACAACCGCAAATCTTCCACATGTAGTTTAATCTTCAATGTTCAATGTTCTACAAAATAAATATATTCTTCTTTAGCTATTTTACTTTTTTTGCGAGAAAGCATTCTTTTTGCATTGTTTTTGCAAATAGATAAAGAAAGCTTGTTAAAGCATAATAATCTTGCGTATGCATGTTCGAATATAATCATCGCGTTTATTATAGGTTACACTATTTCAATGCATGTTCAAACATAATAATAATAATCGCGCATGCTCAAAATTAACATTGTTTATAATTTGTAATATTCTACTTTTATTTTGTTGTTAAAAATTATTAGAATTTGGAACCTATTTTTTACATAAGAGGAAGCAGTGGAGTATTTAAAAAAAATACTGTCTAATACGTAAATACCCTAAAAGCTATCAGTTTTATCAGAATGCAACATGAAACTGCAAGACAGCATTTCGATTCGTAATTATGCAAATTTATGAGGCGTCGTCTACATAAAGAAAACTTATTTTTCGCTATTTTGAATGTAGTTACGGTGTTTTGACCACCTGAATAATTCAGTTATTACATCTCACGTTTATTTCCGGTTATGTGTGTTTTATTCAAATACAATATTTAATTCTTCTAAATCTCCATCAATTTATTTGCCGACGGGCTAATACGGAAGATTCATTCGCGGAAATTTGTTTTCGTTCATGTGCGTAAAAAATGACAACATTTGGCGACCATTTTTGATTTAGCGATTCCTTTTGATTGTGCAAAATTGGTCGATGGTGAAATACTCACAAGTACCAAAAACTTTTTTGTTTCAAAGATATCATTTAAAAAAAATCAGTGAGAAAATACCATCTAAATTTCTAACTTTCAAACAAGATTACATGTTAATATTTTGCATATATTTAACTTTTGAGTATTCTTATCATTTTAAAAAATGATAATTATTTTCAGTGAATAGCTACTTCAAATAATATGTCTTAAAATATAGTAGAGACTTTATAATTAGTATTGAATATTAATTCTGTCAAAATAAATGTAATTGACTAGATTATATATATATATACATTTAACCCTTTATCTACCGACGGTACTTATAAGTACCACTAACTTTAAAATTACATAGAATAACCATTTTTACAAATAATTTGACGATATTTAGCAAAAAATATTCTTTTGAATCCACTCTTTCAAGATACATGGCAGCATGGGTTCTATGATGAGTATTTTAGTGGGGAAGGCACATAGTTTTATAACAGAAGTTGCATTTTCAGCTGACGTTTTGATCGGATTGCGAAGATTTTCATTTTTGTTCTGAAAAAGTAGTTAATGTCAAAAGGTAAGTGTCTTTTTTTTATATGTTTAGGAAGACCTTAGAAAACGATATGACTATTTATTTTAAGTGAACAGTGTATATAATTAATTTTAAAGTTGAATATCTTAGTGGTACTTATAAGTACCTACAGCACACTGGGTGTTGGGGCAAAAACTTTGTTTTTTTGTATCCGTGTGGCTTATTGTTGTTTTTTGTTGTGTTGAAGAGTCATCACTATAATGCAATAGAGTTATGCCTTTTTTAGCATTTCTTTTTGCTTAACTGATTTATTTTCCTTTTTTTTTAAATTGTTTTATTTTAATGTTATCAAAAAACTTGTAACTTTGAATATGAACTTGTTTTTTTTGCCACACAATTAAATGAAATATGTATTCTTATTTCAAAAATTATATAACATCATTTTAATTCCTTTATGTGTCAGAGATTTAACAGTAGTTGGAGATTTTCAAGGTGCTAATATTATTATTATTATTATTATTTCCTTTTCTTAGAAAGTTTGTAAAAAAGCTCAGTCTTCAAGAGGCTTTGGATTTATTATAGAACCTACCATCTGAAATCAGTGATATACCAACAGATGATTTTTAGTCCCAGCAAGTTATCTGCTGGAATTTTCATTAGATTCTTAGGATGAAGATCAAGAGGCTGAACTCAAAGTGCAATAGTTCATGTTAAGAAAACACAGCATTTCTTACCCCAGGATACAGTGCTTTAAAAAAACATTCAATTGAAACCTCACTCAAAATGCATAACGTGTAATGAATTTCAGTGTATTAATGAAAAAAAAAACTGTTTCTTTGAATATCATCAAATTAAGTTTATGTGTAGAAAAAGTAAATAAATTTTAAAAATTTAATAATTTTTAAAAACAAATATTTTTTTGCTGTGTAAAATATTAGTATTCTCTGTGGTTATTTAGCATTTTTAAGAGTTAAAACTGCGTTAAAGAGGTCATTCGGTCTTTTCGTTTTATAAGAATATTTGAGACTTTTGTGTGCTGACGGTACCTGTTTTATTAATTAACTATAATAAATTAAATTTCCCAAAGTTGAGTATTTTATTTATGTATATCCCTTAATTTTCAATGCAATGATGCAAAAAAAAAAATATTGCATGAAAAAATTTGCAGTAAATCATAATGCGTTAGATAAAGGGTTAAAAGGAATTGTGAATATATAATGTATTCTAGTAAATTAATCGAAAGAGAATATTTAACAAATATATTGTTTAAAATATTTATGAGCATTCTCATTCGTTCCAATTTCTGTGGTAGTAAAAACAGCTTCTCATTTTAGTTAAGTATATTTCGTATAAGAGATTTATGCAAAAAATGCTAAGACAACATATTTTATGAGCTTAAATAAAACGTATTACACATATTATTTTTAATGGTCCTTCTAACAAATACATAAAATAAAAAAATATATTAAAAAGATTTAATACGCAAAAAACAAAAACAATTATAAATAAAAACATACTTATATATGTATTTAACTCTTATCTGATCTAAAGTACTTTTTTGATTATTTTAAAATATAAATAAATTACGTTATCGTGGTAGAGGTAAACACTATAGAGACAGAGAGAGAGAGAGAGAGAATTTTTAAAATACATGAATCGTTGCATAAGGGGTTTTTTTTCAGCCACAAAAAAATATTCTTTTCACTTACAGAGGAGTATGAATCACTATATACAATGACATTTTGTCTCTTTGTTTGCCGTATAAGATTGTTAAAATTCGAAATCTTCATTAAGAAACTTGTTTTTTATACACATGTATTTCTATCCATTTCTTAAAATTAAATTAGATTTTTATTTACTTGTTCTTACGTCTCTTGAGAAATTCATTAAAAGTACAATGGGAATTATATATGCATAAACTTCCTGTGAGTAAGGAAAATAATTAACCTTGGATTACACAAAATTAATTTAATTTGTTATTCATGTATATGTCAGATGGGAAAAGTTTTCGATTGCAAAAGAAAAATTCTAGAAATACCTAGTCTACCATTATGTTGCAATGTTTCTTTCGTTCCGAAAGCGAAGGAAGAAATTTACAAGATGTGATTTTTTTTTAAAGTAGAATTCTTTATTTTTCTCTGCTTAAGAATGCAAATCGTCAGCATGTGAATCAAAATTACACAAGATAATTTCTACAATTTTTTATTTGTACTTCAAGTTTGACTAAAAATAGTAAATTTAATAATTAAACAAATAATATAATTTTAGTTCTGACCTCAGAAAAGTTGCGATTAATTCCCTTTCTTGCTCCCTCACTAATTTTTAACCCTTTATCTACCGATGGTATACGTACCATTCACTTTAAAGTTACATAGAACAGCTATTTTTACGAATATTTTGACGATACTTAGCAGGAATATTCTTTGAAATACACTCTTTCAAGATATATGGCAGCACGGGTTCTATGATGAGTATTTTAGTGGGGAAGGCGAATAGTTTTATAGCAGAAATTGCGTTTTCAGCTGACGGCATTTTCAGCGGATTGCGAAGATCGTCATTTTTGTCCCAAAAAATAGTTAACGTCAAAATTTAAGTGTTTATTTTTTTTTGTATGTAATGAAGACCTTAGAAAACGATTTGACTATTTATTTTAAGTGAACAGTGTATATAATTAAGTTTACAGTTGAATATCTTTAATTAATTAATTAGCTTTAACGGACTAAATTTTCCAAAGTTGATTATTTTTTTTATGTAAATCCTTTAATTTACAATGTAGTAATTCAAAAAAAAATATTATATGAAAAAAACTGCAATAAATCATTGTGCGGTAGATGAAAAGTACTGCTGACTGGCTTCTCTAGCTCTAAGTGGACCCTGTATCAGCCTTCTTTGGGGGCCCTTTTTTTGGAAATTCACACCAATAAGACTTATTTGGAAGAGTCGAAATATTACATTTGTTGGGGCCCCTGCTGCTTAGGGGCCCTGTATCATTTATACGGCTAATAAGGCGGTAGCTACGCCTCTACCAATACTGGATTATAGATTGTTTCAAATTCATCAAGAATGGATTTAAGGTATTAACACACGTTTCAAATATTTATTAGTAAGTTAATAATCTGGAAAGATGGTATTCTCACAATCAATTTTTCGAAACACTATTCCAGTTCTGTAAAAAAAGGTGTCACATTGTAATGGAAAAAGGATGAAAAATGAATATTGAGTTGAATTTTTGTAATAAATGTACAGTATCAAAGATTATTCACAAACACCAGAAAACCATTTGTTTTTTAATTAATTAGCATATATTATAACAAAAAGATTCCTTTTAACCAGTTTTACTTATCTTATAATATTAAAAACAACAATTTGTGAACAAAAACTGGAATAAAAATAATCAGAAGTGGGATAAATATATTTCTATATTTATTGACATGGGTCATAAGGCACAGAACTTAAAATTTAAATTAACCGGAAAAAAAAAGAGTACATTGTTTACTACATCCCTCCCTTTTTTGTAAGAAAATATAATAAATTCATCACTATATATATATATATATATATTGATAGGATGCTCTTTGGTGAGTTTTTAATGATTTACGCTATTCATTTGAGAACATAATTGGTTTTTAATTTGAACTTTCGGATTTTAGACATTTTTTCTACCTATACAACTATTATAAAGATGAGTGCGTCATCTTTGGTGTTCAAGGGTTCACTTATATTATGCAATTAATTGTTTTAGAATTTTAATATTTTAATATAATATCTTTCAGAATGCGATGGCGAATAGTTTAATTTTTCAAATTTAATGGTTTAATTTTAACTTTTTAATTTTTAAATTTTTCAGAATTGGATATTTTCCGATTGACTTACCAAGTTGCAATAGGGGGAAGTTTGGCGCTATCAAACTAGTTTAACCCCACTTATCGCTCCTAAGTCCGAGGTTGCACTTGGATATCTTATAAATTTTTATTTTATAATTTTTTAATTTTATTTGAAAACGTTGGAATTTTATCTGCTATATTCGCCATTGATATTTTGAAATCGGATTTAATGTTATAGGATTCATATGGTTTCGATTTTTAGATTGATTATTGGGTTGTGATTGAATTATATATATTTAAATATATATATATATATATATATAATTATTACATCTAAATTCATTACCTAAAATTACAAAATTGGCTGAAAGCATAGGGACATTTTAATTAAAAAAATTACATAAAACCTAAAAAAAAAGAAAGAAAAATAGCATTTAAAATATTGTGAGTATTTAGATGGCAAACAATAACAACGTCATTATCTAATGCGGAAGTTCTATTTTATTTTTCTCTTCATTTGTCATTAAATTTTGCTTATGAATATAATCTTTTTCTAGTTTATAATTTAGAAAGAAAAATTATAAATTTATTTCTAAGCATCTCTTTTGCAAAGCAAGCAAGTAATCGTCACATACTTTATAAAAATATTATTCAAAAGAAAATATTTAGCAGTAAACATTTTTTAGTTGTTTCCCAAGGTTAGAATATATATATGCAAATAAACAGATGTAAAAATTAGTCTCCAAAAATAAACTTTATTTTCCCCGAATTTATTATTTGATTTTCCTTATAAATTTAATGGTATTATATATAGTTTATAAAAATTAGAAGTAAAAAAAAAACTAAAAGTTTATTTCAAAACGTTTCGTCTCTGTAAGGCAATCAAGCAATCATCACACACTTTACCAGTATATTATTCACACAAATATATTTTGATGCTAACGTTTTTTTTTTCTTTTTCTTTCAGATGTTCTTCAAGGTTTGAATAGGTATAAGCAAATAAACAGATGCAAGGATCTGTCTGTAAAAACGAAAATAAATGTTATGTTTCCCAGAGGCTTATTTGCCGACAAAGAATGCAAATAAATTCCGCCAGGGAAAGAAAAACAGCCGCAAATAAGAAAATGATCCTGGAGAGGTAAAACACGTGTCGAAAAGATTCAAAATAACGATCTCATGCTGCTGTATCCCGCTCAGAAAGCAAAATTAAATACGCACGATTCTTACCACCTGTTGTAAAGATTACGGAAATCGTTCCACAGTACCCGCCCTCTCATTTGCGCATTCGTCTATACGCCCACGCACAGGACGCACACATAGAGTGCAAGAAAATTCTGCACTGGATTCTGTGAAATGTCTTCGAAGAATCGACAGGCTCATTTTCATACCGATAATAAAATGAAGACAGCGCCGCAACCTGGGCAAACAAGCGTGATATATTCACTCTCATTGACTTGCATAGGTGAAGCCGTTTCCAGTTCTAAATATAGAGACGCTATTGTAGTGAGTGGTTTATTTAATGGCAGGTGCGTTCTAAAGAAGTCTCACATATTCGATCGCAAACACTGAGGTCGAAGCAAGGTATTAAAAAATGTTTTATGACATTGTTCTTTCTCTCGCGTATAGAACTGCTTCTGAAGCTGCAAAATGCTTGACGTAAAATGTCTGGTAGCCGTACATTACTGCGTTTTTTTAGCATTACATTTAAGGTATCTGAACACGTTCGGAGTACTTTAAAAAAAAACAGTATGCTAAAACATTATAAATATTTTTTTTTAGGAATCAACACCAATAAATACAAACATTTAACTAACAATATTTTTTTAAAAAATGTCTTAAATTTTACAAAAATCGCAGTTATGTGTAATTTTAGCGATATTTTTGGAAGATTTCAAAGCAAATACAGAAAAAAGTAATAAACTTATATTAGTAAAAGTATTATTAAAACAAATTAGATGCATTTATCTAGAAAATGTACTAAAATTTTAATGTTTTATTAAAATTTAAAAATTTTAGAGATGGTCGAGTAAATACTATAAAAAATGTGTTATTTAAGTAATAGGCCATAACTCAAAAAATATTCGTACAATAAGAAATATTAGTACATTCTCTAGAAAATAATATGAATATCAAGTTCAGAATTTTTATAGAAATTTCTTCGTAAAGTTTTGAGTTATTTGACTCGCCATGATAGATATTAAAAATCTATCATGGTGAGTCAGATAACTCAAAATATTACGAATATATTTCTATACAGGGTCTTAAATCTACCAGAAATTGTTCATTTAACTTAAAATGTTCATTTCTGATAAATTTAAGACTCAGTTCCGGTTTTTCTAATTTTGTAAAATTGATTGCAACTTGGTCTGTATGTAGCGTAGAAACGAAACAAAGCATGTTTTCTAAAGCCAAAAGATAGCTCTTTTCAGTAACATAAAAAACAAATAATATGAGTTTTGACCGAATTTGATCCTTTCAACGTGTTCGGATACCTTAAAACGCCTAAAATGGAAGCATGAAAAACTTTTCAGTTCTGGAAAGGTTTTTTAATAAATCAAATTACAGAAAAACGCAGAATAAAAAAAAAATAAATTATATAAAGTAAAATCTATACAAACCTGGGGTTGGCAATTGTTTTGAGTCTAAGGCCTCATTGTGAAAGCGGAGGACAAAGGAAAAACGCACTTTTTAAAACTTATTGCATTCATTAGTTAGCTCTGCATCTCAGAAAAAGTATACATAGTACCGCAAAAATCGATAAATACAGTGAAAATCGTTTAACACGAAACTGAAGGGGACTGAAATATTTTTTCGTGTTAAAATATGCAACGAAAAAAGTACATATTCAACACAAATTAAGTTTTTTAAAGTATATTATATTTAAATAGATATGTATATATGCTTGTATTTAATAAAAAAGATGAAACAGAAACATTTACAAGAACTTAGTAAAATTTAATACAAAATTTTTAAAATTTTAAAAAACAAAACACTTATTGAGTTTCGGGGAAAATAATTTGATATCCATCTTCGTATTGTCTTTTTTAGCATCAAATTTTTCGATGTCATCTATTTTGTTATTCATTTCCCCATTGGAATGTGCCTCTAAATAACGTTGCATACTTTTCACGATGTTTCTCATTTCGGATCACGTGAGAACAGGAGCTGCATATTCATTTCATTTTCACCGTGGGAATCAATCGTTTCAGAGATACTTTTTGAGCTTTGAACAAACTCCAAAATAGCTTTTTCCGGCCATAATTGGGGCTGTACACACATTATATCTTCATCTACTATAACGAATTCTTCCGATGATACAATGGGAAAGTTCAAAGATTCAGAAACTTTCTCAAACATTTTATTGTCTTCTTAAACATTTCATTAAGTGTCTAGTATTTTTGGTATTTTGGTCATTCCCAAAAGGGAAATCTTTTCGTGTAAAGATATTTTCAATTCTTGTTAAGAGAAAAAAAATGCAGGAAAATACATTGTAGTTTGTCAAGACTGTTGTATTATTTCGTATTAACCGACACTTCGTCTTCAGCGCTTTCGCGTTAAACGTATTTCAATGTGTAAATTAAATAAAATAGTGGCAGTTCTATTCAATTTATTTATTATTCTAATTTCATAACCACAACTGTGTGATTACATTTGATTTCAAAATCAGTTTAATAAAAGACAAATGTACCCTATCATTCTTTTCTACAATGTTTTTCTTAAAATAAGGAGTGAGATTGCTTGTGAAAATTGTCATCCCAGTCTGCAAGTTAATGTCAGCCAACTTGCATCTGTATTTATTCTTGTTGCTCTTCTTACAAGGAAAACTTTGCTCACAAATATGTATGAGATTTTTTGGTTCCCAGAGATTTCCAAATATAGAGAGCATTTTCTGCATATTTGGTTTTCTGGCGACCTTAGGGTGCCGCATAAAAACTCTTAGCAGACTTCAACTGGCTGGAGGGCAGCTATTTGCCCATCCTTGATGTAATTGAATAACATCAGTAGTTACGATCCATTTGTGTGAAAGTGAAAACGAAATGCATAAATCAATAATTATAACTATCGCATTCCAACTTTTATTGACGAAATCTCTGTTTTGCAGTAACAGTTATTTTCAAAGTTCGAATTCATTAGCGTGAGTAATGTTAAAAATAGGCTAATCAGTTTCAATTCACAATAATTATTATTTTAAACTATTTGTATTAGATTATATTCATAAGTAATGATCTTATATATATATATATAAGATGAATATAAAATGCATAAATGTTTATTCGGATATTAGTGATAAATAAAGATTTTTTGAAATCGACCATTTCAAAAAAAAAATTAGTTTTTCTAAATCTATTTTTAAAAAATTATACTTTTTTTTAAATTAATAAAAGTAGTTAGAAAATATTAATATATTTTCACAAATCTGTGTTTTTCAAATGTACGATACTAACTTTCATGTATTTTTCAAAAATAAACAGAAATTGCAGTTTCACGGATGAACTTGAATAAATAGTCTTCAACTAACGCGAAAGGCTTAGACCAGGAGTGAGAAAATAATGGCCTACAAAGAGTTTTTTTGCATTCGCAAGGGCAAACAGGAAACCAAATATATAAATAAAAGGTCTTGTATGTTTGTGTTGACATATGAGTCTAGAAGCCAATGCGGTTAAGTCCCCTTTTTAATATTCTCTGATTCTTGTAAATTTTGATAAAATAAATAATATTCTTCTTAGTTATTAAATGATTTACTCGTTGCTTCCTTTTTTCTAGGTTTTTCTGAGAATGTATAAGGCAACATGAAAACTAATGGTGACGGACCCCGTAATTTTACCTTTACTGAGATGCAATTTAACTAATGAATGCAATCATTTTAAAAAGGAGCGGCTTTCTGGTATCCTCCGCTTTCACAATATGGCCCGCGAGCCAAAACAATTGCCTATTCCTGGTATAGACGAATCCTCTTACTTTACGCAAGCAAACACATTGAAAATAATTAGGAGAATGTGAAAGTAGTACTGATATTTTTGAGTGAAAAGTGACTTCGCCAAAATTCATGGTCAGATATGTAAATATGAAATTTTGCATCGCCACAAATGTTAATATATATATATATATATATGTCGCAGGAAAATGATGAAATTAGGACAGCGTTTCTCAAACTGTGAGGTACGCCCCCTTGGAGGGTGTGATTATTCTGCGTGGGGGGCGCGAGCATATTGAAAAGTCTAAAACAAAAGATTATTTAAAAAAATTACTAATTCACTGAAAGTAAACAAAATACATTTTAACATAATAAAAAATAAAATAAACATTTACACTGATATAATATACTCATAAATGTATCAATACTACACAACGTATTGGATAATTAATTTTACAATACTATGTTAAGAACAAATTTAATGTTAAATACCAGTGAGACCTTATGTGGTCTTGTCATATATGTAATATTATATACAAAAATTAACACTTATTTTGATAATTTGTTCGGTTTATAATTAATCCCTTGTTGATTAAAAGTTACGCGTTTCGCTTCAAATGCCACCCGACGTCAAGGTTTCTTTATTACATTCCAAAGCCTTCAGAATAATTTTATGCATAACAGTGCCCAGATAAGGTGTACTTCGGAAAGATGTACATATGCGTCAGGGGAAATAACGCTTTGGCTCAGGGAGACGTTAATATAAGCCTCTTAAGTGCCACCGGCGTAAGTCGTATTTTAGCCTTAGCATCAAAGCATAGTATAATTTAATTCAATACATTGTTATTGTTTTGAGGGGGCGTGATGAATATTATGATTGAATATTGGGTCGCTAATATTGAAAGTTTGAGAAGCACAGAATTAGGACTTTCATCGAATCCCTATAAGGGAGATAATCAATTCACGCAAGATGTTAAAATAACGTCTCTTTGAGGTCATTTTTCTGATGTAAGTATGTAAGTAAGTGATTTGATCAAATCCCCGAACTGTTTTAGTGTAATGATGAAATGAACAAGCCCCTTTACTTTTCCCTTTACCTCTCCTCGTCTGTGCCAGGCAGCGTCCGGCTTCTGACGTGACGCGCCAAAACAAAATGACCTAAATACCATTGTTTAGTTTTATTTAGTTATATGCTTTGCATTATTATCTTTCGATTGATGTATCACTTTTGTTTGCCTGAAAATTAGAAACTGGATGAAACTTCAATTGAAAAATATAAACAAACAAATTAGAGAATTCGACCACGCCCTCTTTATAGATAAAAAAAAAATCTTTTTTAAAAAGGGAAATAATAACTAAAAAAAAGTTGTTACAAATAAAGCAGGATGTTTCTGAAGTACTACATTAATGTATAATTTTTTTTAAAAAATGTTTGTAATTTTCTACAAATATCCTATTTTGTTTTTTTTTTAAAAAAAATACCAGCTTTATTATCTAATTATTTTGGAAATTAATTTCGAAAAATTTGTAATTCAATGATTAGTGTTGTATTAATTACTCAACTTTTAATAATGCACCCTATTTGCTAAATAAATCCTTTTAAACTCTCGACAATATTATTTCATCATTACACTGAAAGAGATTAGGGATTTGATCAAATCATTTATACTTTCCTTAGGGAAATCACCTTACAGAGCTCTTTTTAAACATCTTGCGTGAATTGATAATCTCCCTTAGGGATTTGAGGAAATCACTGATTTAATCATTTCCCTGCGACGTATATATATGGAGAGAGACCAATTACAATTTAGGAGACAAAAAGACAAAGGTATTTTAGTTTACTATGATTTTCTTGTGCTCAAGGTCTAAAATAAGCATCAGTGAAGTTCCATTTTGTTCTACAGTAATAATGTCTTTCGCAGAATTTAGTAGAGGTTGAAGTTGCAAAGAACACACTAAAAGACCTATGACACTTGTAGTCCGAAGAAAAGGACAGCTTTTGAAAATGACAATCAATGACAGTTGCAGTACCTACAATATTATACACAAGGAACTTAATATTCCATCCGCCATTTTTTTAAATTGTTTCGTGAATACAATTATTCATGACCAACAGAAGATTATTTATATGCATTGCATAGAAATAAGTTGCTGTTGGGTCCTCGTTATTTAATAGATCACCAAAAAGAAAAACTAAAGAAATCTTACAATTATTTAATAATTATAAATACCATCCTATATCTCTAAAATTATAGCCGGCCATAATGTAACTTGCATACTATTTTTTTGTTTTTTGTTTTTGTTATAAAACAAAATTATTGTTACCCATGCATGTTTATTTATTTATTGTATTTTAACAGCTCAAGTATGGATCTTTCAATATGACCCCGATTCAACAACAGTGAAAAAATTATGTATGGCATTTCTTTTAAAGCTGTTTTCGCCATATGTACGACAGTGTGGACTTAACGCTGAGTACACTTTTGGACAGAAAAAAATGTCTAAATTTTTATAAAAAATTGTGGCATTGTAACCCATGCATTTGCTTATAATATAATGTTTTTAAAATTTCAAAATATTTCATAAATAATCAGTTTTTCCTTTTAACATAAAAAGGGATAACTCATTCAGCAGTACAGTATAGGAGAAAAATTGCGAGACACATTTTATAAAAAAAACAAATGTGTGAACTCAGATAAAAATGTGTAATATGATAAAATAAATGATTCTCTACAGGTTAGTGAAGCTAAAATATAATATTAAAGTTTGAGTTTTTTTATATTTCAAAAAATATTCCGAATTTGGGTCCTATTCTTTAACATTAGCCGAAGGCAGCCTTAAAAACACGTGACTTGAAAGCCATTAAGCAAGAGAATGAAAGATATTACAGCTGTTAACCGTTAAGTACTTTCCACAAATACTTTAATAAGTGAATATTGAAAAACCCTCTCAAACTTCGTCATTATAATTCCTGTTCTTATTCAACAAGATTGACAGTTGAATTTCTTGATCCAAAAAACATGAAACTGATAAGGTATCCACCTTATTCGCTTCATTTATATATGTAAAATTTTTAGATATTTTTGAACCTAAAATAACTTTCCAATTTCTATATTAATGAAGCTATAAAAGCAGTTTTCTTATTTTTATTCTACCAAAAGAAAGGCTTGGAGTATTTATAGCTTGTAAAATTCGTCTGTAGAATAGCAATGATGTCGTTGGTAACACTACCTTGAACTTTTAAAATGCATAAATTTAACTATTAACATTTTGTTGCATCTCAAAATGTTTTCAGAGTACCTTTCGGGTAAATAAAAATTATACGGGTAATAAATTTGATCGCTACATTCGAGTATTTCAATGATAATGTGTTAAAATAGAGTATATGGACATATATCTCTGAGACGATAATAACACCTAAATAACTGACATGGTTCAGAGAAAAAGAAGAAAAATTCTTGTTAAATTAAATTACAACCCATCCAATACTAGTTGAGTGAGAAAGAAATACTGTTTTTAAAATTTTATTTAGCTTTTTTACTTATCCTTGAAAAAGTTCTGTGATAATAAACATTGAGTGACGCATCTGACATGTCTTTAAAAAAACACATCAAACATTTTTAACACAGAATCATTGTCTGTACATCAATTTTATTATTATTCATTGCATGTTTTATTTCAATACGAGAAACCGCCTTGTATGTAATTCATTTTATTTACTTTTTTTACTATATTAGTTATTTAGTGTTTAATAACGTATCTTTTTCTGTTTACTAACATTAATTTTACCTTAAAAAATAGTTCACAAAAGAATTAACAATAATATTTACGTGTAAATCGGGGTCCTTTGCTATCAGCAGCCCCATAAGCCAGATGCATATCAGCGAGCTCAGCATTCGTGTAACGTTCCATTTTACTACCACTCTGTCGGCAGATGACATGAAATTTCACAATTAATGCGGCAGCAGAAAACGCACTTGCGCATGCTCCGTCATATGATGTTTCGGTTCACGTAGAGCCATCTATCGCACATAACAGTCAAAGACTTCCCAGCATTTTTGCTGCATAAGAATAATAAACATGTTTTCTCCTTTTGTTTATGTCCTGTCTTTGTTGTGCTTTGTGTCTTCACTACAGCACCAGGTAAACATTTCCAGCCATGCATTTCTATGTGGTTTCCCATCGTCTAGGTTTACTCTATCTGTTCTGAAAGTTCTGAAACACCCAGTTTATCCACACAATCATGTAACTTCTAAAACTTAAAATCTTGCTTATTCGAACATAGTAATATGTAATTGAACTTTTCACGAGGCCATGGTAGACCCTAGTGATCATGGTCACGCACCGTGTCCGACGTTGTGGAGTAGCGGGTTCCAGTCATGAAGCCACTGAATACCCGCCGTGTTGAGGGGTGATGCACATAAAATCTGTAAAGGCTCAAAGTACCCACCCTCGTTGAAGTAGAGGGGAAGTTGGAAGAAGGGAGTGCCGTTTCAGGTGTTGCTCTCGTCACAGATAAGCGGTTCAAAATTACGAGGTTCTTCACAAATAGCCTTCGGATTGCTTTAGAGCGTGGTCAATTTTATTTGCAAGAAGGAAATATCAAATGTCAAACTGAATGGATGGGTAAGATTTAATTAAAATGAATTACTTAAGTATCTAATTAAAATGAATAAATAATATAATTAAAGCTTTTATTCTGTAAGCTTTTATTTACCCAACTTTTACGTTTTTAATAGTAAAATATTTTTATATAGTTTGGTAGGAATCTCATTTACTTTTGGCGCCTCAGAAATTAAGATAATTTCATAAACAAAATGAAGTCAGCCAAAACATTCAATATTACTGCTTTTGTTGTTTGAATGGGACCATTCTGATCTTTAGTACGCCAGATATATATTGTGAAAAACTCTAATGGAGCATGAAAAACAGGTCAAGCATGAACTTTTTTGCTAGAACTTACGTTTTTTATTTGTTCTTTGTGATTCTTTGTTCTTGCATTTTTATCGAGTTCAGCACATATATTTTGTCTTTTTTCCCTAGCATTTAGACTTTTCAAACCTGAATATTTCTGCTCACTCTTGATGCAAATAAAACATATGAAATTTTGGAAGATAAAAAAAAAGAGCATATGTAGCAAAGAACACAAGAATAGATATGATCATGTTTATGATTAATATTATTCTTGCTTTTAAAGGTAAAGACAAAAACAACCGCTGTTGGAAAATAACCCATTCAAAGTAAAATGTTATTGCATTAATAAAACAATAAGTAATTGAAAGAACTAACATTACTTAAGTAATATATCGTATAAATTAGGTGCATTTCTGATGGTTTATTTATGCAAGGAGCTTTTAAGACAATAATAGTTAATTAAATCCGTTTAAAATACAGGGTGTAAAAATAGCATTAAACTCCACACTGGCAGATTCCTCGTTCTTTGTAGATAAAAAATATCCAAAGAACTGTACTTGTACGATTCATAATTTACGAGAAAAATATGGTAAATGATGATGAATGAATGATGGTTCATGATTGGCACCGGAATATTTCTGCACTTCTGTATATGATTGGCTGGATGTGACATATCCCGCCCACTATGTCGAACATGTGGGGTTTTTCTATGCCCACCACGATCACCGATTTTATACTGTTGCATTTTTTTTCTGTTGGGCAGTTTCATGGAATTTGTGTATAGAGACGTAATGATATTTCAAACGGGCTTAGTTACTCTACTGCATGCTACCTGTACTTCGGTGGACACCTCGCTGCTGCACCATGTGCACTTCACGTCACGCTCAAGCTTACCATAATAAGTTCAGCGAACACTTTGAGCATCTGCCTTTTTAAATATTGGCAAATACTGCTATTAATGTATCCAATACGGTGTTTTTACCAGCTGTGACGTCTACTAATTTTTCGTAGTTTTCTCATAAACTTTGGATCGTACAGGAAACGTTCTTTCTATACTTTTTAAGAGCACCCAACGAGAAATCTGTCTGTACAGAGTTTGGGCGTTAGCTTTGAGAAACCCTGTCACGAACAACGAAACGCTATTTGTCACAAGAAAACTAATATTCAAACTTTTTCAATATTCTAAAAGTAACACTATGATATTTCGATTAACGACATATTTTAGTAACGAATTGCCATAAGTCAAAGGGAAAAAAAATGTTTGGGGTAGCCACGAAGGTTTTGGCTTCGACATTCATATATTTGCAAAACATTCATACTTATGTCATTTATGTATCTACACACAATTTTTATAAAATGTTTACTCGCTTTCTTTAGTTTCTCTCTCTCTCTCACACACCCAGGATTACTCATAATTCTTTCCGGGGGTTCGAGAAGTTATAATAAAAACAACACAAAACGAATACAGCAGAAAAGAACATTTTAGATAATAAATAAACGATTCAAGATTTATTTAAATATTTTACAGGTTCTCCAATGTGTGAAACATTGGTTATACACGCCACACATCAGTAAAATAGTCCAATTCTTGCCACACACTGCTGAGCATGGTACTATCAAGGTTAATTGCAAAACGTGTTATCCTTCCCGTGATATCAGAAAATTTGGTTTTTTATATAAGACTAAAACTTTTTGTTCCTCCTTTGCCTTGTGATTAACAGAACTACATGAAATAATGAAGGTATTCTTGAAAAAAGTACATTCGTGGTGCTTAGTTTCATTTGTCTGGGTTGCTTAGAGTTTGTACCAAATCCAATACATACTTATACATACATACATACATACATACATGCATGCATATATATATATATATATATATATATATATATATATATATATATATGTGTGTGTAAAAATAATAATAAAACGAAGTTAATTCACCTGCAGTTTACTTATGTGCGAAAACATACCACAAACAGGCATTGGTATAAAGATTATCACCGAAACTTTCGATAACCCAATAGTTTCTTCGCTATGACGCTTTTGTTGCGATTTTATGTGAGCTAAGATTAAAAAAAAATCACCGAAAAAATACACCTCTAATAAGAAGGACGTACTTGTTTGCACGGAGATTGATTAATGTAATATTAATACCTGGACGTTAACTGATTGGTAAGAGAGCTCTTTGTCACCAAATTATAAAAGAAAAAATACTCAGGAAGAATAATTTTCTCTCAAAAAATTTGTTAAATGACTTGTAAACTGTCTTGAAAATTGAACCGCTGGAGTAGTGAGAGCTTACGTTCCATATAACCTTCAAGACACATATTTCACGATGCAAAAACGCAGCGCTTGATTATTTCATTTAAAAAAAAATATTGTTTATGACATATAAAAAGAAAAAAATTCTTACTGACATGGGTTTCAATTCTTTATATATTTTTAATATAAAAAAACATAAATAAAACACAGAATATAAATTATGACTTAAACTTAGTAACCATCAACATAATGATTGAGTTAAATTGTTCTTATCAAGAGTCAATTCATCGGATCAAACGCTTAAGTTGATAAACAAGATTCTTTTTCAACATTATCTGGCAATAAAAACACAATATTTACCTCACGTTTCAAAAGAGAATTTACTTGAAAGGAATACCAATTTGTTTGCGAAAGAGGTCGATACAATGTTTTCCCCAGTATGCAATATACATCACATTTTTTATTACCATTCTTGAGTTTATTAAAAAGAAATAATTACAACTATAAGCCAAATTAAACGACTAATTCTGAAAGAAGACATTTTTATTGGCTTCACGATTATATAAATAAATTTCCCAAAAGCAGAGTAATAAAATAAATCATCTAGATCTTCTGCGATGGAGTGATTAAGAAAAGAAATTATTTTCACTTTTATCAATAAAAGTAAAATGATTAATATGCTACTGTGTAGTTTCTTTAAGATATTGATAAATAATGCAAGATTATTCTTGGCAGGATACAACTTTGAAGGTCAAAAATATGCGCATGAAATGTTTATTCATCTGTTTGTATCAACATGATAAAAAGACAAAACAAAAATAAAAATATATTTGTTCCAATATTTTAATTGCAATTAAACAGTTTATTCTGAATCTAATATACATTTCTGATTTGGAGGACACATCAGCGAATATGTTTTAAAATTCATTTTATCGCAGATAATCAGTTTTAATTTTTTGCTTGGTTCGTGAAAAAAATTCAGTATTTAATAAGTTCTCAACCAAATGCCTTAAAATTTAATTTTTTTCACGTATGGTTTCTAGATAAATTTGTTTCTTCCACTATTTTATCAATCCTTTGGTGCAGTTCATTTACATTTTCGATTAGTTTAAAAGAAGTTTGACGGAAAACACTTCAATCTTTACACGGTACAATGCCACGGAGGTTGTCAATTTTCCAAATCTCCAAAATTATTCTAGTCACCTCTTAACCAAGTGATATGGAATTGTTTTTATTTTTTCCAGAACTGATGTGACCCCATCCCTTTCACCCTGTGCCAGCTAGACGTTGAGCTTCGTGATACCGTGTATCCGTGTGTGGGTGTAATGTGCTGATTTCAAATGGGCTGGAAAGACAATTACACATATTCGCAATGTTTGCTTATACTATCTGTCAGCAGTTCTCAAACTGTAGCTCCTTGAACCCTCAGAAATTCCTTGCGCCTTTCTAGAAATTCGTGAAGATCTCTCCTTTTATCTTAAGATTTCCCTCTTTCACAGAATCTGAAAAGCCCATGGAAAAATTGAAAAATGTGCTATCCTAGACTAGACCATTAAATAGATCCCAATGAAAAGATTTCATTAGAAAATTTCTGATGCCTTATCGAACATTTTATTTATGTAAGAGAACATTTTCTGATTATCTTAATAATAAGTACAGAAACCGTCTGGAAAGCGTAGAGCCGGAATTGAGACTGCAGATTTCAAAAATTACACCTGCCGCACCATTCTTCTCACTAAAATTTTTAAATAATACAGTTAATTACATTATTTTTTTAAATTTAAAATCAGTATTTTGTAATATATATATAATAGTAATAATGAGATGTTTAATGTTTTCATATGGAGGAAAAATGTAACAAAAGTCTGTACAATTAGCAGAGATAGTTTCACTTATTGAGGAACCTTTAAATCACTCAACCATGTTTTGGGAGTCAGGGAAGGATGTTCAAAATCTTGGGTATGTATGATGTCAGGCTGATAAATAAAGGGTGGTTGCAGCGATCGAAAGTTTAAGAACCACTGCTGTATGTAATATGATGGCATATACAGTTTAAAACTCTTAAAGTAATTGAATGGTCATTATTCACTTAAATTACGTTAAGTTTCACACGTTATTCAAATTATACTTTTTCTTTGCGAAATCTATTTAGATACTTTCTAGAGTACTTATAATACTTCTAATTTTAAATTAAGGTATCCAACTACGTTGGAAACCGTGATTTTGCAAAAGCATATAAATGGATATTATTTATGATATTTAGTGTCACTTAGATTAGAAAATGTATATAAAATGGTTTTAAGAATACTATTACAATAAAGAAATTATTTAAGTACAATATTTTGTCAAAAAATGAACATAGAATGACCCATTTTCAAAATATTCTCCTTTTGTGAAAGATGCTTCTATTATAATAATATTTTGCCTATACAGAGGCTCAACTAGAATGTTTGAAATATATAACTTAGAATTGGGTTTATCCATGTTTTATGACAACAGAAGGGAGAAATTTTAAGAAAAAAAAGCCGATAATTATTTCAATGGGTGGTAACTCTGAAAATGTGAATTTTAAAAAAAAATCGTAGTTGAGCCTCTGCACATAGGTCTGAGCTATATACAGACAAAATATTATTATAATAGAAACATTTTTCACAAAAGGAGAACATTTCGAAAAAAGGTTATTCTAAGTTAATTTTTTACCGAAATATTGTATTTAAATCATTTTTTTTGTCAAAATGTTCTTAAAACAGTTTTATACATGTATTCTAATCTAAGTGACACTAAATAACGTGAAAATGATCCATTTATGCACTTTTTTTAAAATCACGGTTCCGAACGTAGTCGGATACCTTAACGGAACAAAGATTTTCTGCAAGATCAAATAAAAAAAATTACTTCAACATAATTTAGCTTCTACATTTAGACGTTTAAATTCACCAAGAGCAGAAAACTAGGTCAGAATTTTCATATAAATAGATTTTACGTTTAAGTGATTTTTAGAGTCCTTTTATTTTATTATTATTACGGTATGGCTGCATTTCCTTTTTTCATCTTAAATTTTTCTAAAAACTCAAATACGTGCTTCCTCATATGAATTTGAAAGGCAGTTTTCTCATTTCAACTCTATTATTTATTACCCGCAGTTCTGATTGCATGGATCGGAACTGCTTTGTTTCGTAGTTTATTTCGAAGTCCGCTCGTTATGTGAAAGGAATTTCGATCTTCATTATTTAATACAAAATGCCCGAAATTCAGTCCACGTTTTGTTTGGAAGTAGTTGTGAAGATGGATGCGAAAATTTCATTAAAGATCTTTCCGATGTGAACCGTCAGCAGACGCCGCGTATTTTTATCTAATTAAGCAATGCTAGCAGTAATTGGATCAGAGTTGTCTGTGGACAGAAAAAAAGAAAGAATCAGTGTTTTTTTTTACCTAATTGGGCATTATTAATTTTGTGATAATGAAAGTTGCAATAAATCTGCATTATAAGATTTGTTTTTGACTTTTTTTAAGGGACATCTAGTTTTCCAACTTATTTAAAAAATATAATTTTACAAAAGTTTAATTAAAATGGCTGCTCTGAAAATTGTTATCATATAAGATTAACTACTCACGACTTGCAATTCAGTACTCAAAATAACCAAGTTCCATTGTTCTTCATAAAAAACTTCTCATTTTTCAGTTCTAATATAAAATAAATTTAAAAATATAGTATGTATATGTAATAATGCGGCATTTAAATTTTCTTTCTCGAAATTTTATTTAATTCATAGCGGTTTTAAGCCGGCTGTTGTGGCGGGGTTAGTTTGTCGCTGGCCTTCTGCACCTAAGGTTGCGGGTTTGACCCCGGGCCAAGTCGATGAATTTTCATGATGCAGAAAATTAATAGTGGCCATGTCGTATGATTATGGGGCATATAAAAGATCCCTAGAGTGTCTGTTTGACTTGGGTGCTTTAGGCAAAATGAAATCCTTGTGCAGGTTCACATCCTTAGAGCTCAGATGCCTCAATCTGGGGAGGAAAAAGGTAAAAAGGTATACCAGCTCCTGGGGAATGTACTAGATCTGCAAAGGTTAAAATTATCAATGCGCAACCTCATTATTAAAAAGAATAATGGCCTTAAGCCCTCCAAGATTTCAAGTGCTTATTAATTTTTTTCACGTGATTATTTATCTGCCTCAACTTAATCACCTAAAAAACTACAACGTTTGCACATTTCAAAATAAAATGGGGCAATATTGCATCAAATTATTATGATAATTCAAAGAAGTCATTAAAGGAAATCACGTGATTCTAAAAGCCTTTGGTTCAGAAAGTTGTAATGGCTGAGATCTCTGGAATGAGAAAATAAGAAAAAATTTGCCTTTGTCATTTGCCCTAGTGTGTGTTCGTGTTGCTATTCGTACAACCGTTTTTTGAGCATTAAAAACTGTAAAATGTGCAATTTAGGTACCAAAATGTTCCCTCGACATTTCAATGATTGCAACAAGAAAAATATATCCAAACAAATAACATGTTTTAAATCCCTTGTGAACTCGACCTCGACATATATATATATATATATATAGGTCAATTCTCTACTAACAAGAGATCACATTCAAACAATAAACTCGACAAACACATAGACAGCAGGAAAATCACACAATGAAGGACAAAAGAGTAATCGAGATAATAAATATAAAATGGATGCTGCAGTGCCATGAACATTACTGACTTAGGACAGTTAGTATATAAAAATTAATTTATATAAAAGTGGGGTTGAACATGTTTTTTGGCCAGCCAACCTTCATATATATATATATATATATGCGTGTGTGTGTGTTTGTGTGTACGAGGTGTGAAACAAAAAAAAAACGAGACTGGTCCAATAAATCTTTATACGTTTAGAATGAGTTATCCGTGGTATTATCACCTTCAAAATCGTTCACTTCTGCATTCGGTTCTGCCACATCGGTGGTAACAGTTCTGCAACGAGGTTTTTGAAAGGCTCTTCAGGAGATTCTCCGTTTTTGCCTAAACCTCTACAATTGGGGTAAAATGAATTCCCCGAAAGCCAGATTGAACTGTAGCAAATAAAAAAAAAGTTGCATTGGGCCAAATCAGGTGAATAAGGAGGATGCCTTATCAAATTAATATTTTTACTGGTCAGAAACTGCTTGACAGACAGAGCCGTATTGAGCGGTAACACGGCCTTTTTTCCTGAAATTTCATGAAGTCTTTTTAGTACTTTAGAGTAGTAGTGTTGATCAACAGTCTGATTATTGAAATGAGAGGAAACCCACTCATATCACGAATTTTGGCATATGTTTTGGTCTGCAATCGCTGATCTTTGGCCCCCACCACGTTCATTATCTCCCACACTGTTCTTTCTCCTGAAAACCGCTTATGTCATTCAAACAAATGTGCACGAGACAAAGTTTGATCTCCANCATAAGCCTTGGTTAAAATTTGAAATGTTTTCGTGATTTCATAAGTTTCACAAGAAACTCTATGCTGATTCGATATTTTTCAGGCAGAATGCAGTTGCAAGTGTTCACTCAATGACGCAATATTTCCAAGTGGCGAGATCGGTTTAAGGTATCGACTACGTTCGGAACCGTGATTTTAAAAAAGCGCATAAATGGATAATACTCATGATATTTAGTGTCACTTAGATTAGAATACATGTATAAAATTGTTTTAAGGACATTTTGACAAAAAACATTTATTTAAATACATTATTTCGGCAAAAAAGTAACTTAGAATAATTTTTTTTCAAAATATTCTTCTTTTGTGAAAAATACTTTTATTATAATAATATTTTGCCTGTCTATAGCTCAGACCTCTGTACAGAGGCTCAACTATGAATTTTGAAAAATTCACATTATTTTCAGAGTTACAACCCATTGAAATAATTATCGGCGTTTTTTTCTTAAAATTTCTCTCATCTGTTGTGGACATGGATAAACCCACTTCTAAGTTATATATTTCAAACATTCTAGTTGAGCCTCTGTACAGAAGTTTTAGCTATATAAAGGCAAAATATTATTATAATAGAAGCATTTTCCACAAAAGAAGATTTTGAAAATTGGTCATTCTATGTTCACTTTTTTTCAAAATAGTGTACTGAAATAATTTTTTATTGTAATACTATATTCTTAAAACAATTTTATATACATTTTCTAATCTAAGTGACATTAAATATAAATATTATCCATTTATACGCCTTTGCAAAATCACGGTTCCGAACGTAGTCGGATACTTTAAGGCGAAACTGGCCACATGGATAAAGGAGGATGGATGATGTCACCAAAGCAGTTGTTGCCAATTCCAATCTTGTTTTCAATCTACACACTTAGTATCGTTTTTTTTCCTTGTGTATGACACCTTGTATATATAGAGAGATTTTTTTTTGTTTCAAACGTACAGCGTTTTCATTATTCAAATCCTTATAAAATATGAAATGTTTTAAAATTTTAAAATATTAATAAATACTGTATTTATTTATCGAAACAGAAGAATTTAAAGTTTGCCATTTTTAATTATTTATTCCTTTATACCATTATCTTTTCATGTACATCCTTTTATTTAACATTGCTATCAATTGTATTCCAAGAAAAAAAATTATTCCACATATAGATATAGATCATTTGAGATATTTCCTTTGTGTCACTTAATTTTTTTTAATTCCACTTATCTTCTTGGAAACGAGAAATTGTCTTACAAAATATAATTTCACGAGAAGAAAACTTTATTTTCTGGATTTATTAGAGAAAAAAATTAGCCAGCTAGACTAATAAGTTAGACGGTTTGATTCATTTGAATAAAATTGAACAAAGTATGAAATAAGAATATTCCCGATAAATGATTAATTATACCGGACTTTTATATTTG
>BMAV01024567.1:940978-1020198 GCA_019973955.1 Trichonephila inaurata madagascariensis
CATTTTCCAAAAACATTGTTCTTTATATAAAAAAATTCTTCTATAATAATAATATCTTTCATATATATATCTGAGACTTTGATACGGAGCCTGACTTAGGAATTTTTGAAATATATAATTTAAAGTTGGATTTATTAAAATTTTAATACTTTAGAGTAGAGAAATTTTAACAAAAACCATCAACCGGTATTTCAAGTGCTCTTAAGTTATCTGACTACTTACAACAACTTTTTTTTTTAAATAAATGGACATATGTGGAGAGATGTGGTTTTTAGATTTATTTAGCACATATTTTAAGAAAAAAAAATTATAAAATTAAGAAGAGAAAAAAAAATATTGTGACAAAATGGGGAAAAAATTGGTAAAAATTTTTAAAAATTACATAAACGGGGCCTATTTTGTAGAAAAAATTTATGCAAAAATTCTCATTTTTTTTTTTAAATTTTTTTTTTTTAATTTTTTTTTTTTTTTTTTTGATGTGTTACAATACTATTTAAATGACCTTCGGGATTAGAAATATTTTAATGTTTACAGAAGCTAGATCACTTTATCCTAGTTATTATAAGAAATTGCTTAAAAATACAGTGATTACATTCACAGGAGTGACTGTAATTTTTTTAATAAAACTGTGATTGATAAATCTGAAGGTTAAAATGCTTCTAATGTTATATAAAACATTTAGAAAAAATTTCAGTTTGTCGCTGTTCCCATTGGAGCATTTTCTAAATAACATTTTTCAAGTAAGTCGCATCTTAAAATTCGACTTCTTGCTTGAAGTTGTGGCATCTGCTTTTGCTGAAACACTTGTATATATATTTTTTTAATTCATGAAAAATAAAAAATGTTGTATTTTTAAATAGCTATTAAGGTGACTGCCTACCTTGAAAATGTTGTTTTTCGTCTACAAAAGGCATTTTTTTTTAATTTCAAAATGTTATAGTTTGAACATTTTTCTTTACAGAACAGTTTTTATTTTTCCTTTACGCGAAATAGAAATAAAGCTATAGTGATTTTAAAAAACATCACTGTATGCAAAAGGGCAGTAAGATAAAACTTTAAATGAGTTTTTTCTCAAAATTACGTTTTCGAAAGAAAAATCTTTACCAGATACATGATATCTTAAGAACCAAACCAGATAACGTTTTAAAATTTTGTGGGAATGTTTATTATACTATTTTTCCTAAATTGGACCGTACATATTGTTGTAGGTTAAATATTTTTTCATTTAGGGTAGTTTTTATAAAGACAAAACTTAAAAAATATCAAAATTTTCATATTATTATGTATAATTGTCTGTAATTTTTTTGCTTCATTTTGAAGAGCACCATAATATGTATGTTGCGTATAAAGAAAATTATGATAATTGTTTTTGAAATTTTTATACCGTTTTAGTAAAAATTTGATAAAATTTCCTTGAAAACAAGCAATTTTTCTAAAAGTACAACATTTATTTAAAATTTTTTTATGTATGTACATATTTTTTTTTATTTTTCTTCCTAAAACTACTCAATTTGTTTCAAAAATTTGTTTTTATAAAAAAAAAATGGGTCCGAAGGTAGGCAGTCACCTTACAATGACCCATAAAATAAAATTTAAAAAAAATGTCCATTTTTGATAAAGTTTATGATTTAAGGGGAGTTGGATGACTTGACTCTCAAAATAATGTGAGTTTCTCAAAACCTTTAGTTCAGTCTCTGTAGAAAAGTTTTAGCTATGTAAAATCATAATATTTTTATTATAGAAACGTTTTTCATAAAAGGAGAATTTTTTTTTAAATATGACATTCTTTCACCCATTTTTATTAAAAAATTGAATTTAAATAGTTCTTTCTAATAATTGTAATAATATTCTAAAAGCAATTGTATATGTATGTTCTAACTCAAGTGACAACAAATATCAAAACAATTATTCATTTATACGCTTTTTCAAAATCACGGTTACGTAAGTAGTCACTCTAAAGAACTTAATAGCAGTTTACTTTTCTTACTAATAGGCTATTTATAAACAGCTAGTAGAGCAAGTGCTATATTATTAAATAACATTAAATGAACCTTTTTTTTTATTTGGGAAGAATTTTTGAATTATAGTAACTTTTAATCAAACTTTCTTTTTTACATTATAGTATAATCGCGCATATATAATTTCAACGATAGAGATAAAAGTAATATTTTACTTAAAAATTGCTGTCCTTCCTTTCCTTTTCTGTCCCTTAATATCGTATGAGCAATTATGATTTTAACTAAACCTAAGACATTTAATATTTTTTTTTCTTCTTTTTCTTTAAAAAAAAATCGAATATCTTTTTTACTTTAGAAATGAAAAAATACTATAGACAAATTATATTATTGGCTTTTTCTAAAATCTTTTCGACATAAATCAAAAAAAAAAAAAAATAAAAAATAAAAAAAACACGATACGCAAAATTAACACGTTTTTAATGATGAATGCAAAAGTCCTTTCCGCATGATGAATATAAATGACCCTAAAAATGAAAGTCATCACATTAAATAATAAAAATAGGAGAGAATTATTAAAAATATTAAAACAATGGCTCCTGGAGAAATTTGTTTTTGACTTGCGATGTATTATATAACTTAAAAAAATAATTCATGAGTCTTTCAATGTTAACTGATTTCTTAGAAAATAAATTAGCGACTAAAAGGTTAATTAAATTACTACATAACAATGGAACACAACACTTTAAAATAATCTGCACAAGAAAAAAATGACACAAAAGCTTAATAAATATGTGTGATGAAATCTATTGTTTTTCTAGAAATATTGCTGATTTTTTTTTTCTTATTGCATTTTTCTATACAGGGTTTTTTTTATTCCTGTATTCTAGAGTAGTTTTGTTATTAATTTGATTATTTGTTTTTTAGCATATATGTGCTACTGTCAACATGATTAATTGGCTATTATTATTAACTAACAAACCGAGACAAAGGAGAATAAGCTATGTAATAGTATCACATTAACCCACTGTTATTTATGATTAACAATGAATTTTTATTTTCAAAGTAAGAAATTGCAAAGACTCATATACAATTATGAAGATATCACGGGAATTAAAAGATTTCACTGGGATAATCTTTGTTTTGATGCAATCACTGAAAGGATGAGGAAACATTTTGGTATTTTAGCCTAATTCTTCATTTTATTTAACTTATATAAAAGGACAAAACGAAACACAACACAAACTTGAACATACAAGACAAAAGATAAAAATGTTTTTTGTGTATGTGCGCTTGCTGTTCCGGAGATCTCAACTTAAAAGCTTCGACAGTAAGCTTTGAAAATCAAGTGACTTCCGTTAAAGAATGCCGTGAGTGGTCAGAATACGCTGATGATGCAAAATTGCATCATCTGAATTTAAAACTTGCAGATGTGGAAGGTTTTGACGAGATAACAGAATATTTTTTATTAACAGAGTAAACTAAAGAGATAAACTATCGCGCGTAGCATTGCAAGGGTACGGGCCCTCATCAATCAAACCGGGAGCGGGCGCGCGGGGTTCAGAGTCACGCCAGGCTCACCGAATCTTTAATTCTTAGAATACTGTCAATTTGCTATCAATGATCTTGTCAATATCCTCCTGTATGACGGTCTTCGTGAGAACTAAAATGTATTTGTTACATATACCCTTCTTTTTTTTCTTTTTTTTTGGAAATGGCAAACGTTTTTTTTTACAATCTTAAAGTATGTTTGAGGTAACTGAGTTCCCCGCGCTACCACTTTTGTTTCAAAATATTTTCTATGAACTGGCTACATTTTCCCCCCGCGAACGTGTTGAGTTGTACAACTCATTATGGTTTATAAATGTAAATAAAAAGAATGTATATATATATATTAAAGAAATGGGTATCTACTATCTCTATTGGATGAAATTGAAACTGATCAAGCAAGGGAAGAACCTGATGAAATAATAGATATTTATCATGATAGGGAAAGTAATTTTTAGAAAAGCGATGAACGTGAAACGTTCGAGTTGAAAGGAAATTATTCAAATGCTGCCATTAAGAAAGATATGAAACCATAAGCGTACTACAAGACACACTGCACCCTCTCAAAAAGACATAAGCAAGAATAAGTTCAACATGCTATTTGTCAATCATCAAAGCACAATGAAACTACAATAACTTCAATAAAATATGATAGTTTTGCCGGAAAATATCCTTCCTGTATTGTTAGTTAAAAGTGTCTTTATTAAAGCCACGCACCTTTGAAACATTTTAGTTCAGTTTGATAGGGTTTTTTTTTTCTCAAATTATCAAAGAATATTTGAAAAGTCTCCAAAAGTAGGAAGGTATACTTTCTTTTAATTCAATTATTCAATGAAATTATGATATGTATCTTGCGCGATTGAAATAATTGCAAAGAAGATCATTGGGGTGACTCCGTCATCCCGCGTGACCACAAACGTTAGTATCCAGTGCGCGCTTTCTCCCGGGTTAAATAAAATCTCTCGAGAGAAAATAAGGCCAGAAAATTAAGGACACCCTTGGACTTGAGCACTAAAACGCCTACCAGTGTCTTTTTGAAGCTAAGAATAAATTATATTCTAAATTCTGCAAATATTCTGTAAATTTTATTCTAAAATCTGTAAATATTGATTGATTTCTTTAATTCCTCTAAATTTTATAAAATAATACACACAGAAAATTCTGAGAAATTAACCCCTTTTGTTGTTACCTAGATTACGGATTGATTTACCTATAACGCCTGACTGAAGGTAACTGGATACAGTAGCAAATTAAATTCTTTTTATTTCAAATTTTGTCCTTTTGCTTAGTTGTTCTATTATATTGTGAGTATAGGGATGAAAAGTTAGGAAGTCCTGGAATGTGCTTTTTTTTTTTTTTACTTCTGGTCATTACGAGTTTTATTTCAGCTGCACCAACACCTGCTAATGAGACTTTCGTTCTCGCAAAAATAGTTTTAATACATGTTAGAATTGTTACTTGTTGAAAATTACTTGTGAATTATGAATAGTTACAATTTTATAAGGAAATTCCTATGAATAAAATTTAAAACATTCCCTAAGCGATGGTTTTTCTATAGAAGGGATAAACAAGTTCTTAAGAAAATTGTTCGAAAATAAATCAAAGGATAAAGAATAATATACCCGACATCCATGATGAAAATTTTGTTTCTTTTGTGTCGATTGTATCGAAAAGAGATGAAGATGTTGAAATTGATTATTAAGATCAAACAGAATTGGAAGTTTCTACCCCCTAAAATGACACCAAGCCGTCACTTCAAGGGTTAGCAAGTTTAGCGACAGTTTAGTGTTAGCTCTAATCGCAATCACTATTCTACTTGGCATGGACTTAACAAGTTACTGATACGGTTGTTGAGAAAAGATGCCCTATGCTTATAATGCAGCTTTTATTTGGGTCAGGTGGAATGATTGCGTTTCCAAACCTTAAAGTGATCTTTCACTTTCGTCCCACAATACTATCGAAGAAGTCTAAGCCTTGATTGATGTTCTTCAAACCTATGTGAGACTGATCGAGTACAATAGCAAGGTTCATTGTCCAGTTGAACAATGAACCTTGTTGAAAGTGACCATTTCTATATGGGAGCGTTACAGCGATAAACGAGTGCAAGTGATCGACAACAATATTGGGAAAGACTATGATGTTTAAAACTGTGTCCACTCGTACAAATGACCCAACAACTCTAGGGAAAATGTTTTATACCATAATTCAAACTTCAACAGCCTGAAGTAATTCCATTTGACAAGAAAGATCCATGAATTGGTGCTCTTTGCACCTTATTCTATCTACATGATGGAGCAGGAAACGGGATTTCGTGGACAAGGATACTTCTTTCCAGTTCTCAATTGACCAATTTTGTCATTTCTAGGCCCGCAGTTAGTTCCTTTTCCTTTTTCTTTGATACCAAAAACAATCGGGAAGGTCTCTTTCTAGGTTTCTGAGTTTTACCTCTCTCTTTCTGTTCCATCTTTTGTAAAAGCTGCCTTGTGCTCTGGGATATGCTTTGAGATGCACCTGCATTGTGTTCAGTTGTAATTTGTGATAATGTTGACTTTCTGTTGCTGAGGATTATACGTGCCTTTCACTTTTTCCGTTCAACAGCCTTTTTCAACCATAATAGTTCTTGATCTTGAAGTTTGTTTTCCTCAACCACAAAACCCGTAATACTATCAAGTAAGAAAATTCTCTGAAGAATCGTTGTTTTTAAGATGTTGGAACCATTTCTTACTGCACCATTATTTCTCATTTAAAGTCACTTAAAATCCTTCATCTTACATGTTTTGTCATTAAATTCCGTGACAAATGAGTCGTTTGAGGAGAAGTATTTATTGTATAAATAGTTCAGGATCATGTAATCTTTCAGTCGGAATTTGCTTTTAATTAAAGAGTGTCTTTATGTCTGTAAATGTATGTCCACTATATATATATGTAATAATTGCGATAATTTAATCTTTAATAGCTTTTGATTTATTTATGGTCCATTCCGTGTATTTATTTTAATTAGTTACCCACCTAACGCAAACTTCATGAACTACATCCGTCCCTCCCTCAAATCATGTGATTTCCCACTGAGTATAAATAGCGAGACTCTGGAAAATCCTACCTCTTCTATTCTTGTCTTTTCAACATGTAGTTGAACTGCAGCGCGTTGTGTTTTCGTTGTCTTTGTTCTGTGTAGTGTCGTCTGTGTTTTATGTTTACAATATGCCTATGTGTTTCAAGATGTTGAATAAACTGGATTGACTCGTCAATGTCAATCAAATGTAAAACATGAGCAGTTTAAATTAATTATTCTCGTTGGAGAATCACTAGCGCCACGACAAATTTTGTACCACTTAAGTTTTATAATATATATATATATATATATATATATATATATATATATATAAAATTACCGACAGAGACACTTCTTTTTTAAAAGTAAATTCTGAAATATGACTCAACGATGAATAATTACTGGCTTACTTATATTATTGACTAAAAATTTGACCTTCAAAGAACTAGTCAACAGGAATACCTTACTTATGAACTTTTTGAACAGTGAACAAATTATTATAGAATTCTTAGAAAACAGAAATGTGCTTTCAACATCAAAAAGAAAATAACCTTAATACCTCTAAGTACTACCACATTTTACTTTTGTTTCTGGTTGTTTCCTTAGTCTCTTTTATTACCTGGACAGATTTTCATTCTCGTTTACAAATAATAGTTGAAGAAATAGACTGTGAACATAAGTATCTTATCCATGGATAATAAAAGCTTAAGATCAAAACAAATAAGTTATTTCTGGAAAGAAGAAATAAAAAAGTATTACTTAAAACCCTACAAAAGAAACTAAAGAAAGAAACTACTGAATTCCCAGAAATGAAATCTTTGAGTGCTACGATTCATGAAACTAAAAGTATTTTTACTTTGCAAAATAAAAATCTTTTTGTACTTTATCAACTTGTTTAACACTTATTCTTTTTTTATTCAAAGATTTCCTCTTGCCTGAGATATAAAATTCATAAGACGTGAAAATGTTAAAAATTTAAGGAACATTTAAATTGAAAATTTCTAACAATTATTACATTTTGAGGTTAAATTACCCTGTGCATTAATATTCTGCCTTTTGCCAGCCATTTTGTATTCATGGTCATGAAGTCAATAACCGTATAAAATTTCTGTTCTTCATCTTAAATATAGATTAATTACATTTATTTGAATACAGTTAAAGTGAATTTCCAAAGGTATAAGAAATTATGGAAGTTTCAGGGAATTATATTCATCCTCTGATTTTCTGAAAATAATTGTATGAGTATGTTTATGTCGATTTTGATAAGTTTTGAAAGCCCACAAATGACGCGTAACAAGTAATATAAAAAAATTTAAGTCAATTCCTACTTAGATCAACAAAGAAAAATTTTATATCTTAGCTCTTTTTTATTAAATAGTTACAATTAATATAAATATGTACATATACATATGACAGAATCACAACATTAAGGGGTAATTAATTTCTATTAATTATCATTAAAGTATCGTATGGACTAAACTCATTTGACATCATAGTCATATGATAACTCAGTCACGTGTTTTCAGCCAATAAGTTCATAAATTAATTCGAAGTCATAATTACATCATAAATGTAATTATGCATTTCCAGCCAATTAGTTCATGTGCTGTTGCCAACTTTTGCTTTTTGCAGAAACTTTCTTTTAAAAAGTACATATCTGTCAACGATAAAATAATGAACATAGTTAAACAAAATGCACTCAATTTAAAAAAATTCGTATAATGTAAAGTTTTTTTTTTTTTTTTTAATTTTAAAAACTGTTTGAAGATTTTTAACATGTGAACACTTTACCCAATAATCAAATTTAAAATGTTATCTAAACTTTACAAGTTGAACAACCAGTATGTCAATTTTTAATCAATGGGAAACACGTGATTGCCGTTATCATGTGACCTCTCATTCATATATGTAGATATTAATAGTACATGCGAATTTCATGAATGAAGTTTAAATAAAAAGTTCCGTTTGTTTAAATAAGAAAATAAATGTGTGTGTTGTTTTCAGTGAACTTTAATTAGAACATCCCATCTTTTAACAAAAAATAAACTATAGCTTAAAAAACACATAAAGACACACTTTTATAGTGAATCGAACTAAAAAGTAAAAAAAAAAATACATTCTTAATATAAAAGAAAAATGATTAACAAGAAAATTAATATCATTGTGGTAAAAGCGTGGGGTGATCTATATTAATTGTCATAAATTCCTTCTAGTTCTATTCCGAACAGCTGAGATAGTGTAAAAAGGTAGTACAAAGCACCCCACGCTTTTACCACAAGGACATTAATTTTCTTGTTAATCATTTTATTTTTATATTAAGAATTATTTTTTTCCCTTTTTTGATCGATTCACTATAAAAGCGTGCTTTTTATTATTTTTTTAAAAACTATAATTTATTCTTTGTTGAATTTATCCTTGAGTTTGATATTTGGAGCCGGAATTATGTAGCTGATGGAATTAGTCTTGCTCTTCAATGGATATTAATTAAAGGGTCTGAAGGGTATTTATTCTCTCCATTCACTGGGCCTCGGGTGAGTCCCATGTGGTTATATTTCAAAGATTCCGTCTCTATAGATATACATATCTAACTAATAAAAGTGTATTGAGAAGAAATATTAAATGTCAATCATATTATATCACCTTTTAAACGTATTGCTATAATGTTAATTCGTATCATAACTCATAAACGTATTGCTTAATAGAAGTATTTAGCAGTTAAAACATAAATAATTTTTATTCACATACACGAGTCTTTTTTTTATTTCCATTTTTAGAAAAACTAGACTTATGGTATGGTAAAAAATTGATGACGCACCCTACACCCTACCTTTTCTCACATAAAGAACACTTTTTTGTTTTTTTTTAATTAACCACAAGCCTATTCGCGGTTTTCGAGTTGCACCTTAATCTTTTAGTCACTAAATCTGGAATTAGTCGCCAAATCTGGAAATGGTTCATGCAATTAGTCGCCAATTCTCGAAATTCTTAAAATCCTTATTTGTGAGAATCCTTATAAGGACAATGAAACAAAATTATGAAATGATTGTATTGTTATCGGTCTTGATAAGTGTGCAAGATATCGAGTTAATCTGACCTTTTAAAGAGGGTAAAAATCGAGTTCAAAGATTCTGTTACATACAAGTGAAACTTATAAAAGCATGTTAAAAAAGCTTTCTTCTAAAGAAGTTAAATATTTTCTCTTTCAAAAATATTTATATACTTAAATATACTTAATAAAGATCATCTTTAATAACCTTTGTTACGTGATGTGTAACCTGTACTAAAAATATAATTGCCTCTCTATTCTTTCAGTTAACCAGCGAGTATTAAACAAAACAGGACAAGACAAAGATATAGATTACAAGCTTAATTAATATTTATTTAAGGTTAGAACAACACACAACGTATAAAGGAGTATATATTTTCGAGAAAGGGTAAAAGGTTAAACGAATGAATGAATACTCAGTCGTTTTGTCTTAGCACAGCAGAAATTCACGTCAGTGGTTCTAAGCCTTTCGCATCGTTGTATACCTGTTACAAAAAATTAATAAAATTCTTTATTAAGATGCTTTTAATAAATTAGTTAGGACAAAGAAGTTTTTGTACTATTAAAGCTTCTCAAATACAGTCAATTACAGCTAACTGAATTCCTCTTTTCTTTTTTTTTATCTCAATGTTGTCATATTTCGGAACATTGCAGTTATTACAAATTTTCTTTTTATGCAAATAAATCTCTCTTTTGATCACTTTAATTTTAAAAAGGATGTGTAATATGAATATTTTGGAGTGTCGGTTAAGGTATACATTGTTATAATTATTTTTGTCTATGTAATCCATGTTAAATGAATTTATAAATGCTCAATAAATTTGAAGCAACTGACTAAAACAATAATTTAGCCTCTCACTTAATATTTGTATAAAAATAACATCCTAAGCTAATATCAGATTACAAAGAAGCTTCTGGATAAAAACTTGAAACATTATTTTCATTTAATAACAAAGTAAACATGTTTTACGTTCATATTTCCCAAATTAAATAATTCCTAATTTTTTGTGAATATATTATTTGCACTCAAACATATAAAGATACTAGAAACAAATCCACACACACACACAATGTGAGCTATGCATTTCATATTTGATTAAAATTCATCTCCTATACATGTAAGTTTTTATTGGTAATTTTAAATTTTGGAAAAAATAAATACATGTAGATTTTGTATTTACAGTGCATTGAGTTATTGAATATCTTTTACAAAAATGAAGAAGTTAGTAGCAGATTACTTTTTTGTATTTTTGAAGCACATATTTGGTTACTTTCATGAATAAATAAAATTTATCTTGACTTTTTTTTGTTCTGTTTAACATTAATTCTTTCTATAGCACAATGAAAACTTTTTAGATATCTATAAAACTGCTGTTTACTCTCCCCCCTCCCCCCAAAAAAACACTCTTGCATTTCCTTAAAATCACTGCTCAAAGTAATTAGAGAAACACAAGAATTTAACGAAATTACGTAAATATTTCTTCTGATAACTAACTTAAAACAAAACATCCATAATCTAATGAGTAGTAGAAAACAGAAGAAAAGTTCATATGCAAATCAACATCCACGTAGTCAAATACCAGAAAAATGATATAAGTGCAGAAATCTTAATTTCGTAGAAGCTGTTGCTTTTGGTTGTCTCAGTGGAGTCTTTTTTCTGTATTTTTGAGAAAAGGTGACTGGTAAATATCACTACAATGTGATCTACCAGAACCCATGGCTTGGCGAATTATCAGGAGACAAGGATTCAGCAATCCCAAGGAAATTCAACAGACGCTGCTTTGAAGTGGCAAGAGTTGCCATTGTAAGACTGTGAAATGGACAAGACATATTCGACGTCGCCCAGAACTAAGTCATCCATAAGCTACCACTGCAAATAATGACCAATGTATCTTGTTAACAGCTAGTTGAGACACAAAGACAAATGTTACACAGATTCAGACAGTTTCTTACGGCAATAGGACGAAAGGTCTCAAAAAAAGAGAGGTATGTGACAAATACGGTTTAATTCCCATGAAGACTGTCATATACGTGGATACTGACAATGTCATTGGTAACAGGTAAACAGTTTTTCCAGAATTAAAAATTCCGTGAGCCAGGGGTAGCTGTATGCATCGCACGACCTCTCCCGGGATAAAGCTATTATATATGGGAATAAGTACGCTTTCCACGGTATTATAAATATTTAAGGTATCCGACTACTTTCGGAACCGGGATTTTAAAAAAGCGCATAAACGGATAATTTTCATGATATTTAGTGTCACTTAGATTAGAATACATGTATAAAATTGTTTTAAGAATATTATGACGAAAAAAAAAGTATTTAAGTACAATATTGTGGCAAAAAATTAACTTAGAATAACCTTTTTTCAAAACGTTCTTTTATAAAAAATGCTTCTATAATAACAATATTTTGCTTATATAAAGTAAAAACTTCTCCAGAGAGTCTGACCTAGGAGTTTTGAAAAATTCACATAATTTTCAGAGTTACCATCAATTGAAATAATTATCGACGTTTTTTTCTTATAATGTCTTCCCTCCGTTGTAGTAAACGAGGTCTGAGAGATATATACAGGCAAAATATTATTATAATAGAAGTATTTTTCATAAAAAAGAGAATGTTTTGAAAATGTGTCATTCTATGTTCCTTTTTTGTCAAAATATTGTACTTAAATAATATTTGGGGTAATAGTATTTTTAAAATAATTTTATATACTTTTTCTAATTTAAATGACACTAAATATCATAAATATTATCCATTTATAAGCTTTTACAAAATCATGGTTCCGAACGTAGTCGGATACCTTAAACGGCTAAATGTCTAGTCATAAAAGTTAATCAGAGTAATCTAGATAACATAAAACACGTAAATTTACGTTCAGACGAAAAATAAATTTTAAAATTTGTTATATGTATAATATCTACATCTATGAAAAACTTTAATGTGAGAAAAAAAAGGCTTTTGCTTTTACACAGATGTCGCAAGTCCGCTGTAGGCAGTCAATTAAAAACCTCCTTCATTACTGATTCGCCAAGTGAGGAATCCGAAATAACCCTGAGCATAAAAATAATGATGTTAGAGGCGAGGAAAAATTCGCCAACGAGTATCCAACTGTTTCTGTAAAGGTTGACAAGAGGCTGAATTTTAATTTATCTCCTAAATATATCAGCCTTTCCTTGAATCCTGTATATTCTAGCGTTGATTTTGAAATAGTTGAGAGCGAAGTGTGAGAGTGAAATAATTAAAAACGTTATGGAAACTTTCGGAATGAAAGGGATTTACGCGTTTTTTGAAAAAGCAAGTGTATGTAAATCAGAATGAAAATTTATTTTATAAAAACTGAAAAATTAAGATAAAAAAGGATATTTAATAATTTTTTTGTGTGTAACAATGCGATTGGTTTAATTTAAATTATATATTACTATTAGCTGGAGACTTATTCTTCGTACGTTAAAATAAAACTCAACAATCCAACTTTCGGGACAAGGTCTTTCTCATTAAGTATCGTCAAAACTATAATTTAATTTATGAATACATTTTTGCGATGATCCACTGAAAAAAAATAAATAAAAATAACTAATTTTGTAGAAAAAAACAAATAAATGAATACATATAACGGCATTGGTGAAACATGGCATTATGTGATGTCATATGCACAGACCTGTGGGTGATATTCTTTGTTAATGTAAGAGGAAAACGCGAAACTTGGTCACAGATTTTAAAGTTAAAAATTGATGTGATACATTGATTAATTGATATTTTTAACCTATTCCTTTCCAATAATACATGAATTGTAATCCTATGATATCTCATTCGAGGGTTAGGCATCAAAATATGTTCATAATTGCTTCAACATTAATTTAAAAGATGCTAAAATGAATTTTGAAATTTGCTGTGGGATGCCCAACATCACCACTCAGCATACCACATTATACGCATGTAATGATTCATTTAAATTTTCTCTCAAGTGATTTTATTTAATTCATAAGGCTCTTGGGCCCTTCAAAATTTAGCGTGACAGTTAAACTTTTGTTTTCCCTCGAAATGGTAAATAAACACAATTTTTTCAAAAAATAGTATTAATTGAAATTAATCACTTGATACATCTTCAAGTTTTAATATTGTTCAGTGAAATTTTTTCTAGGATAATATTTATCATCAATCGACTACTTGAAACTGTAATATGTATTGAGTAAATAAAACATCCATACACTTCGTAGAATTTATCGTAAATTTGTGCTGGAAGTTAAAGAAAAAAAATATTAAGCTAATATTTGAAATTTAAGGTATCCGACTACGCTCGGAACTGTGATTTTGAAAAGCTTATAAATGGACAATATTTACGACATTTAGTGTCACTTAGATTAGAATACATGCATAAATTGTTTTAAAAGACTATTATTACAATAAAAAAATTATTTAAATGCAATGTTTTGAAAAAAATGAACTTCCAAAAGTTCTCCTTTTATGAAAAATGCTTCTTTAATAATAATACTTTGCTTGTATAAAGTAAAGACTTCTGCAGAGAGCCTGGACTAGGGTTTTTGAAATGTATAAATTAGAAGTGGATTTATCCATATTTTAATACCACAAACAGGAGAAATTTTAAGAAAAAAAAGCCGATAATTTTTTCAACTGGAAGTAACCCTGAAAATAATGTGAATTTTTCAAAAATCCTTGTTCAGGCGCTCTGGATAAGTCTTTACTTTATATAAAATAATATTATTATTAAAGAAGTATTTTTCACTAAAGGAGAACATTTTGAAAATAGGTAATTCTAAGTTCATTTTTTGCCAAAATATTGCATTTAAATAATTTTTTATTATAATAATATTCTTAAACTAATTTTATACGCATATTCTAATTTAAGTGACACTAAATATCACGCAAGTCATTTATTTATGCGCTATTATAAAATCACGGTTCCGAACGTAGTCGGATGGATACCTTAAGGAAATTCAACAAGCGAATAAAGGTATACGACATTTGATTTTTGAAGTACATGTTCTTTCTTTAAACCTGTAACTATTTTTTTCTTTCTTATATACGATTCAAAACAACACATAATAAACTTAACTCAAGAAAAGTCTTACATTTCCATAGGAGTGCAATTTGAGAATAGTTAGCGAATGTTTAGGGACGTTTGCGTGTAAGATTTCGATATGAATGTCGATTGTCGACACAAAGAGACACCCCATCTCTATTTTAAATCATTTCCAACAATGTTTTTTTCTCTGCCCACATGAATTCGTAAGCATTCATGAAATGAATAAAAGTAAACTCCATAAGAAAAATGACAAAATCACATTCTGTAGTTTATGGCATGCTGAAAGGTGAATGAGATAAATGATGAACTTGACCTTGAAAATCTTTTGTTTTGGCCAAACAGATTAGTTTACTATTTTTTTTTTTAAAAAAAAGTTTTTCTGCTATTACTTTGTCAGCTTTTATCCAAATTGATCACAAAGACTTTTTTTCTACGATTTATTTTATTTACCGTAAAAAATCTAACACATAACGCGCGCACCTATACTTTCAAGTTAATTTTTTTCATTTCTAGGTATATTTGCCGTACAATGCGTACCCCATTTTACGTAGAATTCTGAAAAATTAATATATATTGTTCTTATGTTTTGAAGTCATTTATTCAAGATATTACCCCAGACTTTTAAAAATAGTATACTTCTAGAACTAAAGCTCTTCAAATTCATAAGGCAAGTCGGTTCCTTTAAATAAAGAGTATTTCGACTCATGTAAAAGTAAAATTTTTTTTATGCCTATATGTTTTGTTATTTTTAAAACTATCGTTTTTATACCCGGTGTATAACGCCCACACTTAAATTTCGAGCTTATTTTTTTGTGTTAAAAGTGCGAGTTCCGATTTTCGCGAGCTTCATATTTCTCTAGTGCCAATATCATTCCAATAGTTATTTTCTATTCCAAAGAAATATATATTTAAAATTTTAAGGTCCCCCGGGGTGTCAACCCCCCCGAAAAATTTTCCCCAACTAAAAATTTTACCCAAACCCCAGTTTTTCTGTTTACTTTTGGTCGTTAACCCAGGGATCCCCCTTTCTAACGATTAATGTAAGACCCAAAAACTAGGGGGGGGAAATTTTCCCAAGTTGAGTTTTTTCATTCTTGAAGTTTGGAAAATGTTAAATTTTAATTTTAACTTTTAAATTTTTCCCAAAATTAAATATATTTTTAGGGTTAAGTTTTATAATATACGGTTTAAAAAAAATATAAAATTTGTTTTTTAAAATAAAATTTGGTTTTTTAAAATTTAAGATTTATTTGTATGAATAAATTTAATAATTTTTTTTTTATTAAAAACATCGCTTTAAAAAAATTTGTATCATAATGATTTAAATTTTTTTTTAAAAGTCCGGTTAAAATTTTGGGGTTTCCCAACCCCCAAATTTTTTCACAAAGAAAAAAAAATTTAAGAGTTTTGGGTTTTTGGCAGAAAACGTTTCTGATATTACACCTGCAACTATGAATCCTCAACCAAACGATACATTTGTGGTCAGTATTAAATATAAGGTTGGATCACGATCTATGGAGAAAAAAATTATTATTTAGTACCTACATATGCGGGGAAAAAATGTGCAATGCTTCGCAAACTTTCAATACTTGCGACACAATTTTCAATTATAATTTTAATCAGTCCTCCTGCCCACAATAACAAAAAAGGCAATAATTTGTATTTTTGACGTGAAAACCCAACATAATTTATACAAATTATCAAGATAAGTATTAAATTTTGTATGGTACTTTTAATAGATGTGTAATAAATATAATAAGTTGCTTTAAAAAATTGGATAAATATTATGTTGCTTTTGCTTTCTAATTTTTAAATTGGAACATATTGCAAAATAAGTTTTGATGAAATTGAATACTTATTTTCGTAATCATCCACTTCTAAAAGTACAAATGTCATTAGAACAAGTAACATATAAAAAAAAATTAAGTCAATTTCTACTTAGATCGACAAAGAAAATTTTTTTTTTTGCTCTTTTTTCAAAAAATTTTCAATTAATATAAAATGCATAACAGTCCCAACATTAATGGTAATTAATTTTTTTCATTAATTTAAAGTATCATATTGTCATCCCAAAAAAATCGTGTATTTAAAATTTCAGTTCAATTGCGGTTTAAATGAGAAAAAAAAAAAAAAACCTCTTAAAGTTTTGCCCCCGTCCAAAAAAAAAACCAACGTGGATGTATCTGTAATTTTAAATGGGTTTTAGTTTTAATTTTTTTAAATTATAATTTAAGCTTACAATTTTCCCCAAAAAATGGGAATTGAAAAATTCAGCTTAAACGAGTGCTTTAAAAAAGTGATAAAAAAACCTTTTTTATGTTTTACACAAAATCACCAAAAAGGGGCACTAAGTCGCCAAAAAAGATGCCCAACGGGTTATTTTTTTAATTCTTCGATAATTGTTTTAATCAATAGTTTTTTAATTTGTTAAAATTCTGTATACCATCCAAAATAATCATGTATATTAAAATTTGCTCAATTGAGCGCTTTAAAATGTATTTTATTAACGATTGAAAATTCCACGAAAATAAATAAATATATAGAGATTGTGAGATAACAGTAGGAATTGAAAAATAGTCTAGTCACTATTGCTCTCGACCTTATATTCATCATACCTGACATTCTTGCGAACATTTGTGCAACAGTCAGGACTATCTATCGGACTTAGAGTGTCAATTTCTAATATAAAACTTTTCTTTAAAAAGTTCGCTTTGCATGACCAGCTGATGAAAGTTAGTAACAATTATTAAACTTTTGTTCTTAATTTATACTAATAAATTAATTATATAAGACTTTGGACAGCTCTAATACATATATAAGTGTATTCTATCAGTGTAATTGCATGTTTTGCTTTTTGTTATGATAGAATGATTTTGTCTTGCTTTTTTTTTCAACATGCTTGTGTCCCACAGTTTGAGAAACGCTGTTATATGGTATAGAGATTGGGAGAAAAATAATTTCAAAATTCAGGATTATATATACCTTAAAATTGTCTAATTTTTGAAAAAATGTAAAATGACTTAATTTCGGTTCGATGACTTTAGGCCCAAAATAATTATTTTTCTACAATAAAAATATTCAAAAGAGATGCGTACTAAGTAGTGAATAGCACTGTACAACATTTCATAATCGCTCTCTTCCCCAGCTGTGGCGATTTCGACAGTTCAATCCAAGTTGTTTTCCGTCTTTTACTCTAACGTGCGCTGTAATTTTGTACTAAATTTTTTTTAAAAAAATTAATACTAAAGAATATTTTACGTGTACCAGATGTTTTTTCTTGTTATTGTTTAATGTGTGTGTCCTACCATCGTATTAAATGGGTTCATTTTTTATTTCTAATGGGGTTGCAGAGTGATATTTTATTATCGCAGACCCAGTACATTCCCCGGGAGCTGGTATCTCTTTTTAGTACTCCAGCACATAGGTGATATACAAATCACCACAAAGATTTTTCAGCCCAGTTACCTTCCCAGAGGGAGACACCTGAGCCCTGACGATGCGAAATTGTACTAAGAGTTTAATTTTGCCGAGAACACCCAAGCGAAACAGGCACTCAATGAACCTGAGACATACGACATGAACGCTGTCGATTTTTTGCTTCATAAAAATACAACGACTTAGGCCGGGGTTGAACTCGTAAACTTGGGTGTACAGGGCCTGCACCAAACCAACTACATCACGAAGTCTGCTCGGAATAAATGTTAAAAAGTACTAAAATGCTGTTTCACTTTGACAAAAATTACTCAGACGTTTTCACCATAAAAAACCGAAACAGCTAAAATTCATTCCCTTTGTGTGATAGTACTTAATATAAACCTCAATTTTTTAAATTTATTTTCCCCTTCATTTATATACCATAGAGCGTCTTTTCCGCGTACATAGGTTTTGAAATTTTGAAAAAAAAATGTTTTCTATCCACTCTATTAAACATAATACTAACATTTGATGACATAAATAATGAAGTTAATACACAGTACCGTAGTAAAATACACTCAAATATTAAACAATTAATAAATAAAATAGGATAAGTAGTTGGGGAAAAGTTAGTGATGAACTGGTAAGATTATTAAGATAGATGAGTTATGATAGTTTTTAAATGTGAGGATATAGGTTTCTTAGCTTAGAGTTATGCTTTAAATTAAAAAACTGATACAGTTTTAGTTTGACTTGGAAAACCTGATATAGGAATTTTGAAAGACATTTTCATATTGATAAAAGTAATATTCATATTGATATCTTACAAAATCGACGAAGAATTAAAAATTGCTTTTGAACAAATAATATGTAAAACTAATTGCTCATATACATAAAAGAAAAGGAACAGTTTTATGTGTGTTTCAAACACTTATAAAGAATTTTATAAATAGAAATTGACGCTTCAATTAGGCACTTCATAAACTTGAATCCCGAGAAAATGTATTTAAATCTTAAATTTAAGATCCGTTTAGGAACAGGTACAGTATAAAAAAAGAAGATAAAAAAATTAGTAATAACAATATATATAAATATATTTTGTTTGTATAACTAATTATACTAATAATCGTTACTTTAACGAAGTATATAAATTATATACGCACGTTGTCTCAAAGGGGGAAAGCTAATGCACATATAACAAACCCTGAATAACTCGTGTAAATTGAATGGATTCTTAATAATGATAATTCGGACAAAAAAAATATCGGAGTAAGGAAATTATATTAGTAATTAAAGTCAAAAACAATTAATGCCACTCACGGCAAGAGTGTACATGTGTTTATAATACTCATATTGCTCTAATCCCGAAGGACAGTTGATGAGAAATATGTTAATTACTTAATAATGACATCTTTTGTTAATTACAGATGAATATTGCTCTCTATTTCAAAAGAAAAAAAAAGACGTTTAGTTATTAACTAAATTTTCATCATTAATATTAATTCTCATTTATATAATAATAACACAGTAAGTCACACAAATGTGAAAAATGTTTATTAAATGTTTAAATACGTTTTCATTCTCAATATACATTCATATTGATGTAAAAATTTATAATTTGAAAAACGACAATAAATATTTATATGTAGTAGAGACATTGAATGAATATTTTCTACGTAGCCGTAGGTATCCTAGTGGGGGGTTAGAGCATCGGACTCCGGACCGGAAGGCCTGGATTCGATGCCCGTACCGCCAAATACCCTCCGAGTACACACGGAGTACGTGCTCGTTAAATCAGAGGGTCCGAAAATCTTGTGGCTGAATCACGAGTGCAAGGAACTGGGGAAAATTTCCTCCACTCAGTTCCCCTGCCTAAATTGTGGAGGTGGAGATAGATGGTGGTGCCATCTATCGTAATGTTCTATCGTCCCTTCCGGAATTTCACTGAGCGAAATCGTACTGTCACCTGTATGGTGCTCAAGGCTAAAGCAACGACAGGCGTACATCAACCCATTGCCACGATGAATTTCGTGGGCCTCGATCTGACTATGTCAGACAGGTGGCATGAGCAACAACACAACAACAACATATTTTCTACAATACAAATATTTCATTAGTTATTTTAATTCAACGAATTTACTTTATGTTGTCCTATTTGATGAGTTCTTTCAATTTCCATTATTCTAATTTGTTACAACTCGTCATTAGAGTTGAATGAAATAGAACTATTCTTTTTATTTCTTCATTGGGCTGTTATCAAACAAATGATTCATGAAAATTGTCTATTTATGAGTCGAAAAGGTAAGATTGTATTCAATTTATAGTTATTTTCGACAAGAAATTCTTACAGCTTTCAATGGTTCAACAATTAGTAATATTAACGAGGGAATTTTTTGTGCATACCGTTAAGTTTTCAGACTCATTGCTTTGAAAAAACTAAAACTCTGACTCTTAACTCCTATAAAACTATTTAAAATTTGCAAAAGTATAAAAGTTAAAATTAAAATATAAAATTAAAACTAAAGTAATTGAATCTTTTATTATTCAAATTACGGTATTAAAAATGAAACAAACATTTTACCGTCATATTACTTATTTAGTTCTTTTTCGGAGTGCTAACGCGCAATTTATTGCGTAAAATCGTTTCTCTCCTCCCCCCCCCTTTCAGAAAGATGTGAAACATCGTTACATAAACCCAGCAGTACTCGTGAAACTCAAATTTGCAATGCAGCATGTCCTTCTAGAGCCATGCTAATTGAAACATCTGAAATTGAAAACATTCCAGAACACCACAGATTCTTAAGTCTGCTCAAGTGTGATCTATTTTTTTCTCAGCTCTTGAAACCAAAAGAATATTGAGAGGAAGGAGACCAGAAATGGACATAGGCCCCCTACTCGGCTCCTTGGAATTTGGATACAGCTTATTGGAAGGAAAGAGCCGACCAGAAAAATTCAAAAAAAAGGAGGGGTTTTATGTGAAAAGCAAATAAGTCCTTTAATTTTTAAAAAATAGAATAAATGAATTCCAATAAATTAGTTAACGAGAAAAATATGATGATTACTCTTTCATTAAAAACGTACAATTTCAGATAGAAAAAAAATATAAAATCAAACCCTATATAACGAAATCTAAAACCCGGAAAAATTGTTATATGGAAAATTCGTTAATAGGGTTTAAAAAACCCCCCCCCTGCACGTAAACGCCATTCGGAGATGCTTGAAAATGCACCCACGATTTTTTGCCGTGGGGGTTAAAGCGGTTGGGCCATTTTTTTAAAAATGCGGGTCGGCCGCTTTTGGGAATCTTGCTTGAAGGGAGAAAAAAAATTCTGAATGCGGGATTTTCGTGCAGACCGCTTGGGGTTATTAAAAAAATCACAAAAAAGAAATTTTAAATTCATAAACACTATATTTTAAAAAAGTAATTATTCACACCCTCTTTTAAATTTTTTGTTTATTTTATATATCTTCCCCTTTAAAAAACAAAGAAAAAAACTGCAAGGAAAAAAAAAAAGGGGACTGTAAAATTTAAACTTTTTTTAATATTAAGAAAAAAAAATTTTATACAAAATTAATGAATGTTAAATTTTATAATTTAAAAGCAAGTAATATAAAACATTATTATTTTAATTAGAACACGGGAAACCCACTAATGAAAGAGATTTTGAAAATGTTTCTGTGAACTTAAGGTTGCACTTTTGGAAAACGCCAAAACCCTTTTTGTCTTCTAATTTAAAAAAAAACCTTTGAATACCCCAAAAAAGGGGTTTAAAATAACAAAAAATTTTTCGAAAACAAAAAAAAAAAAAAAAATTAATAAAAAGAAAAAGTTCATTTTATAGAAAATGCACTTTGCTATAGAGAGATTATTTTACGAAGAAAATCATGAAGTGTTCAATGTTTCAGGTAAAAGTTCGCTATATGGACAAATTCGCAATATATAGGTTCGACTGTAGTTTATAGCAGAAGTGGTATTTCTAAGAAAAATACGTAGTCTATTCAAACAGACTATCAGCTTTTTGACAACAAATCTCTCATCAGCGAAGAAGAACGAGCTTATTAAAGAAAAATATTGAAGAAAATATGCAACAGAAAAAGTATTTCACTTTGAGTAATCTTGAAGATTAATACAATAGTATTGGAATAGCACTTGAACTAATTGAAGAAAATTTTAAAAAGAAGCATTTGAACATTTCAAAAATTGAAATTTGATATTCTGTTTTATAATATGATGTAGAAAAAAAGTTGTGCTAAACACTTAGACTGATTTTCTAGTTAAAAATTCGTTTCCTTTTCATTATGTAAATATTAAACTATTAAAGTGTTCTGTTATTTTTACTTTTCTCTTAATTATTACTTTCCATTAATTTTAGTTAAAAATGCCAAAATTTTTAAAATACAATAGGAAAGAATCACTTATCTTCTTGCCGAAATAACATTTCACTCTCAGTTCGGTACTTTCCAAGAACACATTCAAAACTGCAATTATCGTTATTTATGCTGTAGATGTTCTTACAACATTATTCATCTCGAAGGGAAATCATACAAGAATTCCAGGGACAAAAAGTAATATCTAAATTTTACTATTTTAATAAATTCGTAAAATTTTAAAATTACTAAAAATTATGAATATTTAACTACTAACATTAAACATATGACAGATCCATTACTTGGCAAAATAATGAAGTCAGCTTAAAGTTTAATATAAATTAATGAATTACTTGTAAAAAGACGTAAAACTCTCTAAAACTTAATTATGACTCACAAATATTTCGGCCAATAGTTTGAGGATGTCAATTAACCGAATGATTGATGATGAAATCATTTAAGGATGCTCAGCATCTAATGTTTACTTTTCTTTCAATTTAGATTGCCACCCAACAGTCAAAAATTTCTAATGGTCCCTCATTATATAAAAAATAATGTTTTAAGAATTTTAAGGAACCTTTTTCTAGATGTTCTAATGTCACATTTATTGGGTAAAAAAAAATTAAACCATTTAGTATCAAATTGTGGAAACACATTTGGGTAGAGAAAATGCTTACTTTCCCATTAAATTGATTTTAACGTTTGACAACCCTATCCTCGCTAGATCATTATTCACGATAAAGAGTAAAAATAACTTTTTTAGTCTATTTTTGTAACATTGTGCATGTGTAATAGAACATAATTATTATAGTAATATAATTTAGTAGCATAAAAATGAATGTACTAAAATTACATTAGTTTAAATGTTGTAATTGACTAGTAACACACAGAGATATGTAAAAATGAATAGAATACTGATGGAAAAAGAGAAATACATTAACTTCACCATTGTAAGATTCTCTAATATTTTTTTAAGTAGAACATTTATCAAAGTTTTTGAAAGAATTTTTTTTAAGGAGAAATCCTAAATGATACTTATATACCATCATATATAACTAATAACCGCAAACTTTTAAAAATTGACAAATTTAATCAACTGATTGTTCAAATACACTACCTGATTCTAAAAAAACGATAGCTATAAGATTTACACCAGAGAATAATCAAATCAAGTCATTCATTTATGTATAAATATAAATAAAATTTCGAACAGTATGATTTTAGATTTTCACTTGCATTATCTAAAATTTAATTTAATGACTTTTATTTTTTCAGAAAATTTTCAAGAAAAGCAATCATTGATAAATTCTACTATTTATCAACAATTTTTTTTTTACTTTCACCAAGAAATTTTTAAAAGACATCATTAAAATGTTTTCCTAATTTTATTATTCAATTTTTCATTGGTCTTAAATAAACTGATTTTTAAATCTGATAATATTTGTGAAGCATTTCGTGCCCTCTCTTAGTCATAGTGTTACTTATTGATCAGAAAAACACATGAGCGATACACATTTTTTACCAAGAAGCATTAGATACATTTAAATTTCAAGAAGCATTTATTCCCTAAAGTATGATTATGTAATTTTAATACAATTATTTATTTCGATTTTAACTACCGAATGTTTCGGCGTATATAGCGCACTTTTAACACACACACACACACAAATTAAAATCGAAATTTACGGCTGCACGTTATACGCCGGGTATAAAATGCAGGATTAAAAATAAAAGAAAGATGAGCAAAGAAAAATTATGCTTATATAGCAGCGTTTTTCAAACTGTGGGGTCCGCGCCCTAGAAGAGTGTGAAAATATTGAAAGTCAAAAAAAAAAAAAAAATTATTAAAAAAAAATTTATTTATTGAAAGTAAACAAGCAGAATACATTCTAACATAATAAGAAATAAAATACATATTTATACTAATATAAATACAATTATAAATATATGTGTCAGTATCGCACAATATATTTAAGAATTAATTTAACAATTCTAAGAACAAACTTAATAACTACCTGTGACTTTTAATGGGCTTGTCATATATAAAATTATGTACAAAAATTAACACTTATCTTGATAATTTGTACAGTTTATAATTAATCTCTTAACTGCTGATTAAAAGTTACGCGATTCGCTCCCCAATCCCGCCTTTTTCCATGTTGGCCCGAGTATGTGACGTATTGGAAGGGAAAAATAAATAAACAAATAATCGGAAAAAAGTAAATTCTTGGAAAACACTGTCCAGGAACCTTTTACTGTATTCCAAAGCCTTTGAAATAATTTTATGGATCGCAGTGCAGTGGGAAATGCATCGTATTTCGGAAAGACGTATATATACCTCCAAGGCAATTAACGCTTTGGTTGAGAGAGACGTTCATATACGCCGGTCACATTTAAAAGGATAAAGTATTAAATGTAGCTTTAGCGTCATAGTATAATTGCATTCAATACACTGTTATTGTATGGAGATGTGGAGGGGGCGATTAAAATTATGATTGAATATTGGGTCGTAAACATTAAAAGTTTGAGGAACAGTATTGTATAGGGCAAATATGCATTTGCCATTCTTTTGTTAATGTTTCTTCGCGTGGAATTCACATATCCCTTTATCATTTTAACTTTGCTTTGAAAGGTTTATTGATACATACATCGAAAGGCTTAATTAATGGCGTTCTTCCGCCTGGAATATAACTGCCATGTCTTTGTTATACTCCATAAGCAATTTCTTTGTATTATCCTTTATCTGGGATCTGAACATGTCCCATGCTAAAAGCTTTCTGGATTCTTTAAGACACTTGGAAGATTTTGTCAGACATTTCTTATCCTTTTTTTTTACACCACTAACGTCCATCCCTCCATTTCTTGCGCATGAATGAAAATCTTTCGGAAAATACGATTTCGGCATCGGGTTTCTTTTAAATATATCTATTGTCTTTATGCGAACCAATTTTTTTACAAGATAATAGCATTCGGCGTATTCCTTTCAGGTTTTTAAGTAAAAAAAAAGATGTGTGTTATATGATGAATATACAATGAAAATCACTTAACACTTAACTGTGGGACTGAAATAGTTTTTTATGTTAATGCATATTGCAAAAAAAAACCAAAAAAAAAACCCATATATTTAACAACAGTAAGTTTATTAGAGAACATTTTATTAACAGAGATACGAACACATACATATATTTTTGACAGTCAATGAAACAAAAACACATTCACAAGAACTTAATGAAGTTTTACAAAATTTAGCAATTCCAAAATCTTCACAGATTTCCGTTTTCATGTTCTGTTTTTGAACAATAGACTTAAGAAGCTCCTTTTTCATTTTAAGTAAAAAAGAAGTTAGCTTTACTATTGTGCTCGAAAGAAAATTCTTCTGAAATAGATTGGTAAATGATTTTCGGAAGATCGAGAGGTTTCTGAAGAAGATGAGCATTCTTGTCGATGTTTGGCATCAAGAACAGGTGATGCTAATCGCTTTTGCTCGATATTAATGGCATCATCATGGTTGAAGGGGTTCCTTAAGGTCAAATGGTAAGACAACAGTACTATATTGAGGTAATGAGAAAGTTTAGAGAAAGAGTGAGGAAGAAAAGACAAGATCTGTATAGCAACACGGGGATTTTGCACCAAGATAATGACTCGGTGCACATTGTGCTCTCTGTAAAACAGTTCTTGGCGTACAAAGGCATTACTGTACTCCAGCCTCCACGGTACTCACCAGATCTTGTACCATACGAGTTCAACCTGTTTCTTAAAGCGAAAAATTGATTGATGGGAATACGTTTGCAGTCTGTAGGAGACGTGAAAGGTAAAAACGGCACACTTACTGAAGATGGTGACACCTAATGATCCACAGCACTGTTTTGAAAGGTGGAAAACTCCTGGACAGTTATGCATTGACATGAAAATGGGTTTATGTTGAAGGGGATTAAAATGAACTTGTACAATGTTTTCAATGAAGCTAGTTTTTAAGTCTAGTCCGGTTATTTAATTCTACAGTAGTATTCTACTCTGTCACGTATAATTTCAGCTATTTAGAAAATAAATTTATTTTTAAAAACCTGGAAGAGATGCAGTTCAATCCATATCCAATATATAAGTTTAAGCTTACCCAAAAGAACATGAACTCCCTGAATGAAATAGATTTTATAGCACAGACAATTGTACAAACTTGGGGAATAAAACAAAAACCATACAGACTTGAGAATTTTTTTCTGACTGGTATGAGTTTCTATTTTGTAAAATTTATTGTATTAACATTATTTTAGTAATTTTTCTATTGACAATTTACCTGTTTAGAAAATAGTTTTAAATGTATTGTTAATAATTATATTTTAAGATTAAACCACTAATTCTCTCTGAATTTGAATTAAACCTTAATTTGTTTACCACATACACAAAATAAAACTATTCCCCAAAACAAAAATATTTCCCCAAATAACATTAGTACACGATTAATTTTTAATTTAAACGTTTTGCTTGTGCTTTAAATTGAAACTCCTTACATAATAATTAATCAATTTAGGAAATAAGTAAAGAAATTTGTTAGATATTTTGTACTCATTGTTCATCACCTATTTTATTTATATACCAAGCAACTGAAGATTATTAGCTATGGCAGAACATACATACGTAACGTAAAACGCATGCATGACAGGTCTGAATCAAATATTTCTTAATATGTATGAATGATAAATAATATTACTACATGTTTTCTTTCATTAAAGAATATTAATTTCAAATTTCATAAAAGAAATGAATATTTTCATTGGAGAATGTATTCTGATACTTTTAATTACCTCAAATAATTAGAACTCAAATTTTAAAATAATATATTATGTGTATTTACTAGAATTTTATATTGACAAGAGACATCTTTTTTTTCAAGACAAAGTTAAAACGATGATTAACGATAAAAAAGACCAATTAAAAAGATTAATTAAGTTCAAAACCATTACAGTAGAAAATTACTTTTCAAAATTGCTTACAATTGGGGTAGTGAGGAAACAAAATGCTTTATTTGATAAAATGTTAATCCTACTAAACTCGAGGGTAGGGTTTGATTTAAAAGAAAGTTAATTACATAATTACAAATGCTTCTTAACGGAAATAAAATGTTATCTTAAAAATTTACTAAAACTTTAATCGAAAAGTCTAGAATAATTCATTAATCTCAATTTTGTTTTCATCTATTAGATTCATTAATTTTATTTTTTGTAAGTTTCAAGAGTAACAGCATAAGCATGACATGCTTAGTTGCTTATGATGAAAATATTAGCCAAAATAATTGTAAAAAAAATAATAATCATGCCTTTAATGTGTTCTTTAGAGGAATTTAAAATAGAAAACTCTTCAGTTCTGGCAGTTATTTAATCTGGTAAAGCATCATTTATCAATATAAAACTGCGAAAGGTTTTGCCACGCTTAAATTATCACTACAATTTCATTCATTTTGTTAACGGAAAAAGCCCTCTTTATAAAAAAAAACAATTACTATAATTATAACTTTCAAAATATGACATTTTAACATGTTTAATCTTTTTCTAATAATGTAATAAAGAGTTTTACTCTATTACCTGCAATTACAATGGCACTCTATTGTATAAAATTGGTGTGTAGTGATAATAAATGATTTCAATTTTATAGCAAACATTATTTTTTTTGAAGTAATGTGTATGGAAGGTCTCGTATTTTTTTATGAATTACCACTTCAAAAATACGATTAATTTCATCCGTGTTTCCTTCTGTAGCGCAAAAACTAATTAGGAACGTTCTAATTTGTTTGTTACTGTTAAATAAGCTGCTTAAATATACGAAATTCATCATTCGATAATACTACAAAATGTTTTCTATAGAATTTTTATAATGTAGACTTTGAGAACTCATTTTCATCTTAATACGTACAAATTCCGTGCATATTAAAATGGTTTTCAATTTAATAAAAATTTATTAATTGCGTTTTTAAGAAAATGATATGTTTCCATTTTTGAAAAAAGAGAATTCAAATTTGTAGAGCTCTGCCATGGATTTTACTGTAAAACAGTGATTCTTAATCTTTTTGTTCTTGTTGTGATACATTTTTAGCAATTTCAAAATTTGGTCGAACACTATTAATAAAATAAGTTTAAAAGAATTTTACTTCTATAATACACTTCCATTAATCCACGAAAGAATATGATAAATATACCTCGAATATTCTTAGTTTATTTCTATAAAACGGCCGAATTATTCTATTCCAAATTTTAGTTTTTTTTCTCAGAGTATAATTAATAGTTTTTAAAAATGTTTTGGCACACGAAAGTGCAGCGACACAGTGGTTGAGAATGACTGCTGTAGAAGTTTGGATAATGTGTTCAATGTATCCAATAACGCGATTTAATGTACCCGACTATGTCCGGAACCATGATTTTGTAAAAGCTTACACACAAATATTTTTTCAGTATTTAGTATAAGTTAGATTAAAATACACACATAAAATTGTTTTAAGAATATTATTGCAATAAAATAAAAATTCAATATTTTGGCAAAAAATGGACATAGAATTACTCTTTTCAAAACATTCTCCTTTTATGAAAAATGCTTCTTCAATAATAATATTTTGCCTAACAATTTTCAATTATACATAGTTTATACAGAGTTATACAGAGTATATACAGAGTTTTTCGAGTGAAATGGGTCACTTTGGTAAATTTCTAGGGAAAAAAATAGTGGTTGGCATGTCACTGAAACAGACTATTGAAAGAAGGGACGAATTTCAAAGAAACAGTTGGGCATAACTTTTGAACTAATTGGAATTTCGACAAGCGCCATACATATTCGTGATCAGCGTTAAATTCTGTGCAAGAAAACTAAGTTTGAAAATAATTGGAGGAAGACAAAAAAATGACCCAAACGCACGGAAAAGAGAAATGAGTTGCAAATAAGCCCATTTGAAAGAGGAACGCTTAAAAAAGGATAATATAGCAATTAAATTTTTTTTTTACTTTTTTTTCGGTGTTTTTCTGATACTTGTCATAGAAATGCATTACCAAAGTGCAATAACTCGAGTTCTAATAATCGCAAAGTAAAGTTTTAAGTGTCTTCGGGTTTGGGAACAGCTCCCGTTTGAATGACACCCGGTTTTTTAAAATCGGCCGGTAAGTTGGCTTTCAAGCCAAAAAGGGTCGGTTTTTTTGCAACCTGCCATAATTAAGTACATACGAATAAATAGAATGAATCGGATAGCCATATAATTCGAATGTCAGATGATAATGTTGTCAAAAAGGTACTACATTTCAAAGTCATTGGGATTCGGAAGCGTGTAAGACCAAGGCTGAAATGGGCGGACTCAGTGGAATAAGACTTTGGGATTATAAACGAGAAATATTGGAGAACAAAAGTAAACTAGAGGTCATTATGGAGGAATCTTCAAAGGAAGGTACCGGCCCACAAGGGCTGTCTTGCCAGATAATGATAATATATATCACATACCTATGTACGGAGCCTGAACCAGGATTCTTGAAATATACAACTTAGAAATGGAGTTATCTATATTTTAAGACATCCGAGTGGGATAATTTTAACCAAAAAAAAAAAACACCGATTATTAGTTCAGTTGGTAGTAACTCTGAAAATAATGTGAATTTTTTAAATTATTATTATAGAAGCATTTTTCAAAAAAGGAAAATGTTTTGAAAATACGTAATTCTATGTTCATTTTTAGCAAAATATTGCATTTAAATAATTTTTTATTGCAATAATATTATTAAAACAATTTTATGCGAGTATTTTAATCAAAAGGACTCTAAATATTTAAAAGAAATATTCGTTTGTACACTCTTGCAAAATCATGATTCCGAACGTAGTCGGATACATTTAAATAGGATAAAAAAATTATACATTTAAAATATCAAAATAATTCAAGTTCAATACGATTAAGAATCCTTATAAAAAATAAAAGAAAACGAATAATTTGGCGCACTTTTAGTAGTAACTCTAGTAATTTAAAGCGCTATGTAATAGTTGTGCTATTATAATTTTTTAATCAGTAACCGTAACTTTAACAATTCAGGATGATTATCCGCTAAACTGTTAGATTCTAAGAATTATTATTATCCTTTTAAACATTTTTAACTTTCTCTAAAACTTTACCCTTTGTTTGAACTTCAAAGTTCCGAAATTAATGACACTATTTTTATTTTAAGCGATCGCTTTTCGAAATTTAGTTCGCAAGAAAACTGTTGAGGATAAAATTAAATGCGTCATTCACTTTCACTAAAATCCTTTGTAAGAATATTCATGCGCTTGCTTATAATTCTATGCCAAAGGAATTTCTATTACTTAAAATTTTTCAATTATGTTTATAAAGAAACTAAAATACAAATTTAGAGGGATAACTATTTTATGAATTCAAAGAAGAACTTTTATTTTTTCAGTTAAGATTTAGTTAAGACTTAATTAATTACTTCCATGTTTGAGATTTCTCTTTTATCGCTTTTCAATAAATGGTGTTACAATCTCTGTTTGATGTCTTATGTTTGATTGGATATGCCAAATGTTTTTGTTGACTACCTTTGTCTTTGCCACGGTAGATTATTTATTATGGTCACGGACTCGCAGCTGGCATGCCCTAAATTCAAGCATAGTGTCACTGAAGACTAGCCGTGTAGAGAGGCTGATATACGTTAAATTTGTCGAGATTTAATGTCTTCTAAATGGCATGCTGTGTAAATATGGAAAGGGAATGTCAGGTCAGGTGCTTACCTCTTCACTTGACCTTGGTTCAAAATTACATGGTCCGTCGTTTATATATTGGATAATTTTGTTATTTTTAATGTGTATGTTCTTTCTTCCATCTCTTATACATCTTATGTCTTCTTTATTGTTGTTATATTTGCTTTGCATATTAGTATTATGTTCGCATAAACGTATGTAAATCGTGCAGTTACCTTTAAATTTGTGTTTTGTCATTTTACTTTCTTTTGCTGTTTAAAATGTAAACTTTTTTTTTCAATAAAGACTGGATGGGGGATGTTGTTTCCCGAGGGATCAGTTTGTAGCTCTTAACCCTCTTAGGGTGAGCTCGGCTCCTATGGACATTCCGCCAACGACTCTCGAGTAGCTTTTTATAGAACGACGTTCAGGGGCGTAACTACCGCCGTATGAGCCGTATCAATGATACGGAGCCCAAAGTTACAGGGATCCTCTATATGTGTAACTATAGATAATATATAACTAACTCACTAACAGGGTTTTTATATCTAAAATAGGAACCCCCAGAAGGAATTTTGATACCAGACCAATTTAGAACTAACTACGCCAGTGGCGACGTTAATATAGTCACTCGCCTATGTTTGACATAGGTATAAGTTCCCAATTCATTCATTTAAGTCCCTTTTCACTTCTTTTCTAATTTCCTGTATCATTATTATGTTACACACACACACACACAAAGAAGTTTTGTTACACTTCCTGGTGAACTAACCCAAGCTTTCGCAAAGCAAACAGTGAAAATTTTTGTGTCGAGGAGGCATAAAGATGAAAGCAGTTTCTTAAAAATGACTTTTAATAATAATCAAGGATATTAATGTGCACGTCACTGGAGCGATCAAAAACAATAATTTGACTAATAAAATCTTAGTTAAAAAAATCAACATTACCAGACATCCGATTCGAACCGTCCTCTCTTACAGTCTAATAAAAAAACCCAATTATATCTTAAAATGGGGATGCAACATACAGTTGCATAGCCAACCAGCCGCTCTCTTTTTAAGAGCTAAAACACACTTGAATATTTCCTTTCTTTCTCCCTAAAAAAAAAAAAAAAACTAACACGAGCCGAGTTTAAATAGTTTCGTGATTTGCATTGCAGTTGCTGCCAACCACAAATCACGAAACTTGCAAAAGGGCCGGGTTCGAATCGGTTGGTTTGATTGAGATCATGGAACGGGATTGGAAAAACAACACAAGCAGACCACAAAAATTCAGATCCGAAAAATATTTCACATGGTTCTTTTTAAATGTCTAACAAGTTTTTTTTCTTGTTCATATTTCATAAAATATTTGCGTAATTTAGAATTGCAATCACATTTCTGTTAACTACTAAACAAAACGAATTAAAACATCCAAGAAATTTATTCGATATTTATTGTTATAATAATATATATTTTCAAAAATTAAGCTCACATTACTGGTGAAAGAGAGTCCAGAACGTGACACAAAAAATGGGCCCACACTAAGATCTCCTAGCGACATTCTTTATTACAGTAAATATCATCGTGAAACAATGGTTGATACAGCGCATGAACCTTAACTGTGTCCCTCGAATCAAATCGTGAAAGTTAAAAGAGTGATTTAGCAGCTCCAGGTTTTGCTTCGTCACTTGAGCGTTGTTCAAAATTGAAATGTTTATTGCTAAGAACACGTTTATTACTCTAGAACAGGGGTGTCAAACTCGCGCCCGCGGGCCGCATGCTACCCGCCACGGACATTTTTGTGGCTCGGGCAATATATCGACCCACAATAATATATAATACAATACCAAATTTCTCCTAAAATAAAAAAATGATTGTTGTAGAGAAGAGATGTTAAGTGTCAGGACATAAACATTAAGTTTTTTTGTTCTTTTATTTATGATTATTATAATGTATTATTCAAAATAAACTTACGTTTCTATGAATATTGACATTTTTGGTAGCCCACTAAGTTAGCCATTGAGTTCGACACCCTTGCTCTAGAGTGGCATTAAATCAGATCATATACAGACCTGACTCCATTTCTACTTAGCTTTTAAAGATTTTCCTTTTTTTTTGTATCATCGACATGATTCCATACAATTATAGATCTCTTTTCTGTAAGTAAAGCTTTTTGATATTGATTACATCATCGTTTAATTTTAACTACAGGAGATTTATTTCGAGTGTGTTCTTCGCCCAAAAGCAAAAAAAAGAGAGGGAATTATTCGTTTTCTACATTTAAATACTCAAGGAAAAACAGAGGGAAATATAACAAAAAATATATTCGTAGGTTCAAGTGAAAGAAAATATTAGTGATATTTAGAAGTTACATTAATGTTTTACTGAAAGCTTCAGTCGCTTAGCTACAAGCAAGTTATTATATTCCTTTTCTAGAAATCGCCTATAAATCTGTACGACACTCTAGGTCTAATCCTTTTAAAGAAGAATTACTCTAACAACTCTTTCAAAATACAGATTTAATCATTTAAAGCGAAATGAAATTGGACGAATTTTGAAATGAGGCATTTGTAGAAAATAGGAAATTTTTCTCTCGGATTTAGAGAGAAATGTATAAGATCAGAATTTTAAGTACATATTAAGATTATATTACATATATATGCATCTTATTAATTAATCATTATTCGCAATGCAATTCGAAAGTCTTATTTGTTAAGTTCTGCTACAGCAAGTAGCAAGTATCTCTTTAAATACTTATTGCAACACTGAATTTTCTTTCTAATTCGTATGCAAAGCATAACCACCAAATATTAAAATGAGTTTCAATTTCTACGAAATCGAAGAGATAAAACTCTGGTTTCCTTATCTGAAGAAGGCTTGAAATGTCCTACTCCTAAATAATGTTAGAAATGCATCATAACTTCTTAATGAGCTACTGAACTCAAGTTTCGCCAAATTCAATGTTACATTAACATTCAAGGTAAAATACTTTCGTTATTAACATTCTACAAACACTACATACCATCACACACGCTGAGATGATTACAGGAACTGTTAAAACGTATGGATAGCCTTTCACGGAGAATTCCTAATGATTAGAGCTCGTCAAATTCTTGATCCCGCCAAAAAAAAGTAGGACACCCCGGGGTTACTTATAGGGTGGTATTAACTCTACTGGTATCGTTAAATCAACTTGATTTGGCTAATTTGCTTTCGCCTTAAAAATATCCCTGTTAGCATTTGAAGAAATTAACATTATTATTTCAAACAATCATCATAGATCTATTTTCTGTGCATTTTCAACATGTTCCGTGATGGTTCTAAGGCATTAAAGGCACATAGAGTGTCTTGGGAGGAGTAATCATAGGCCCCAACACCTTTTATTTGATTTTGCCGAGATATATTTTCATGTTTTCCTTAAGGCTAAGCTTTTCCTCAACTGATTTCTTTTTCATTGCCTGTTGTCTTTGATAGCAGCTCTCTTAGTGTGATAAGTTAAAAATTTATTAGATGATTGCTTATTAAGATTATTTCCTTTAATGTATTGAGCTCACAAAACATCAATTATTTGATGACCTTTAATGATAAGTGATTGCTTCAGACCACCCCAGGTAAACGCAGATGTGTTACAGGAGAAAGTATCATTTGGCGTACCCTTTTCACTTCAAATATTAACCTATTTTGAGCCCCGAGATGTACTGATAACTGTTATTTCCTGTAGATAAAGAAGTGAAATGGCAGAGATCTAAATATAATTTTATTTCCCGTTTAATCTTATTATATAAAATATGTTCAGTTTAAGTTGGATGTGCATTTATACTATCCAATTTATTTTGATGTATCTGAACACATTCAGATTACTTTTTTAAAAATAGCATACTAAAATAACATAAATACGTTTCAGGGGCCAATTAATATTCTTATCAAAGCACAGCAATATTTAAAACAAATTATCTAAATTTTGCAAAAATCACTATTATAAGTGAAGTGTTAGCAATTTCTCAAAAATTCTTTTAAACATTTAAAGAAAAAGGTAATAAATTTACATCGATGAAAATAATACTTTGATAAAATACATATATATTTATATTGGGAAAAATTTAAACTCAGTAACGCAACAGCCAACATAGCCAAGGTTTACTGTGTCCATCTCAGTTTTCATGACCTTGGGCACTGAGGTGCATGAGCAGATATTCCGGTCAAGTGGCCAGTCTGACACGAAATACCCAGTTTTTAGGTCCTAACAAACGTTGTTCTCATTTATCGACTCACGGAAGGAAGGAAAAGTTGAATCGGTCTTGCCTACCCCAGGATTTAAAACCCAGACCTGTGGCGTGGAAGCGCGATATGCTAAAACTCAGCTACTGGGCTACATATTTATATAGGGAACGAAACAAAATTTTCATGTTTTATTTAAGTTTTAGAGCTGATCGAATAAATATTATAAGAAATGTGACATAATTATAAGCCTATTACTGAAATATCAGGCCCTAACTCAAAAAATATTAATATACTAGAAATTATTTTAGACATTCGCTAGAACATAATATAAATATTAGGCTCCAAAAGTTTCATGAAAATATATTTATAATATTTTAAGTTATCATTCTCGTCATGGTAGATTTAGAACAATTTAAATACCCACTTCCGGTTTTTCAAGTTTGTGTAACTTATTGTAGCAAGACTTTTGTGTAACGTAGAAATAAAATAATGTATGATTTGTAAGGCCAAAAGAGAGCTTTATTCAGTAAAATAAAAAAAACTGACTAAATCTGTTAAATGGGTCATTTTAACGTATTTGGATACCTTAAAAGCTCAAAAGCATGCCAGTTTTGAAGGTATAAAGTATACAAATAAAATGTTCTCTCCTTATTACTAATTCTATTGTTACTATAATGAATTAGAAATTGACATAAAATATAACGATGAACTTGAAAGGAAAGCGGATACAGAAATAAATTTCATTTATTGTTAATTTCATGAGTCTGTATATATAAGTAGAGAGATATAGATAATCAATCAATAAAAGTTTTACTTCCAATTCTGTATAGCTGGAACACATAAATGATATAGATTACTTGACGAAAATACTATATGCTTTTTAATAGGACAATTAAAATTGCATTATGTTATTTACAATAAAATTTTATCCAGAAGTTAACACAGATTTATCAAATTATTATACTAAACTCACTTTGAAGGTAGCAAATGAAAATAATGACTCAATGTCGGGATTATGTCGAAACATTGTGTAAGGTGTACACTTCAGGATGTCCTTATGCAACATTTTTCTTTTTCTTAGAAATCAAGTTCATGTGTATAAAAAAATGACAAAACTTACTTTCCGAAAGTCTCTTTTAATATTCGTTGGTACAGTAGTTATATCTAATACTTATCATTTTAGGGAACACCAGATTTTTCCGGTATATATTAAAAACAAATTAAAGTTTCTACAATATTAAGACGAAAGTACGATTTATATTCATTAAAATACAACACGTTATTCCATTATATATCTATTACAAAAAAAATTTCAAAAATGAAAAATTAAATAACTTATAAACCTGTGCAACAATAAGGGTTGACCCGTATGTTTGTGCACTGTATTAAAATATCATTGCAGAAATATTTTTTTAAAAATTAATGCACTCGATTTTGATAATTCTATAAAAATAAAAACAGCTTATTGATAACTACAAATTAAAAAATATATATTTTTCCCTCATTTTTAGTCATACAACGTTTTAAGGAATAAAAACGAAAATACCTAATCATCAAACTTCTAAAATTATTTCTCAGAAATGAAGCTCTTAAATTAATCCATAAAAACAAGGAATATCGTGCCTAGTTACTTAAAACATAAATATGTTCTAAGCCAAGTCGCGTGCATTAACCCTTAGATGTATTCCTTTGTTCAGGTACTTTGTTTTATCTTCAAATCTCAAACAATATTTCAGTTTCATATGAGTCTCCTTTCATCTACGAATTTTCTTTCTCTTTATACTCCAACATTTTCGATCATTTCCTTCCTGAGTTTTGCTTTAAGGAAACAAAAGGGATGACAGCAAAAAGAAAATAGTTCGTATATGTATGTGTGGGAATGCTAAGGGAATTTTTCTTACTTCAAAGTTCTTTTTTTTTCCCTTTGATTTTTCCAATAGGCAACACTGCAGAAGGGGTAAAAACGTATTATAAGAAAAATCTTTTCCAGGGAAAAAGTTGCTGACTTCCGACTTTGAGCACAAATCTTGATAACTCAATTATATTTGGATGAAAGTTAAGAAAGTATTATAAGGGCATTGAAAACACATCTTGTCTTCGTATTTGTGTTGACGAAGCTCATTTTTTAACATCTGTACTTGTCTTAACAATAAAATAATAACAAATATACCGGATTTGTCGGATTACTGTTTTGAAGGAAGTTGATTGATTTTCCATTTAAAAAAAGGGGAATATTTATTTAGTTGTATATGTGTATAATCAACACAATATAATGCTAGTAACATATTCCCCTTTTAACATCAAATAAAGTAATATAAAATATATTATGATTGAATAAATAACAAAGTAATGATTTTAATTCTAACCAACGTTATTATTCATTAATAAATTAAAACTACTATTTTGTTTGCGACATTATATTCTTTATTTTCAATGTTTTGTTATGAATTTTGAAACATTTTTAAGGCCAAAAATATTTTACTCATTTCTTCGGCCATGATAATTTATCTTCGAAAGTAAAGTGTTTTTGTACAGCGCAAGTGATTATTTATTTGAAATAATTTTTTCAGAAATATTTTCAATTTATATAAAATATTTTTAAATGATTTTCTAATAACAAGTAGTATTTCCCAGGAGAAAATACAGCGAAACATGACCCTCTCACATAAAATGCAAAATTGATACTATTAAACTTGCGTTCCTTGCTTAAGAATATCAAAAACACTGTTGGGAAATTCAAAATATGAAGTGATTTTTTCTCTAATTCTTCTTAAAATTTAATATTTAAGATCTTACATATTACTTTCGGCATTAAAAATACATAGGGTAGTTCACCGCTATATTGGAGAAAAAAATCTTATTATGCAAGGGAAAAAAACTACGGTATAAAGATTAGAAGAAAAATAATTAAAAAAAAAAATTATTTCAAAATTTATTATTATTGCCTTAATGGGGTTGAAAGCTTAAAAAAAGTGGAAACAAGCAATTTTGATTAGAAGATTTTAGACTCAAAATAAAGATAACTTTGTTCAATATGTTACCAAAAATGATGATTATTGATAGGGTAGTACCGAATAGTACAATATACATTACAACATTTCATATTCCCTATTTCAGTGGGGTAAACGGAGAATATTAGGGCTCCCCCACTAAGTAATTACCTTCATTATTTTATAAATTGGTTAAATTCTTATTTGGCGTCAGTCACACTTCAGATAGATCCAAGATTTTCTCTGTCTTCTGCTTTATCAAGTACAATAATTTCGCCTTTAGGCATTTATAAAAATATAATAACAAAAAAGCTGTTCAAAGTATACCTGATGTTTTTTTCTTGTAACTATTTAGTACATGATTTCGCATCGCAATGCATGTTAAAAACTACTAAAATGCTCTTTTTTCTTTAGCAAAAATTACTTAGACTTTGTCCCGTAAAGCTCAAATATCTCTATTCTATCCCTTTTGTGGGAGTACTTAAAATAAAGATTAATTTTTTTCTTTTTTTTCTGCTCCCATGTAGTATAAGAAAACATCTTTACCGCATAGGTAGGTTTTGAAATTCTGAAAAAAAAAAATCAATCTAACTCCCCTTCCCCACTGTATAATTCCTTTATTCGTTTGCTGAGTAAATTTAGGACTATTAAACTGAATAATGAAATTTATCACTTTTAAAACTGCATTCCTTTAATATTATTTACTATTGTTACGAATTTTGTGTAAAGAATTTTTAAAATAGAGTAAATAATTTGTATATATCTGGATGTTCAATACATTTTATTACTCTATGTTTTACTTATTTTATGTTAAAATTGTAATATTCTCAAGCAACACCGTTCCTTACATTATAATGGCGATTTAATGGTAAATTTGCGAAATCTTATCGCTAGAGCCAAGTTGGCATCATTTTTGGCGATCATGTTATTGGCATGGCGACCCTTTTGGCGAATTTTGAAACCATGTTGTGTCCATTTTTGGCGAGTTCACGACCCTATGGATTCCTCTGGAAATTAGGGGAGAACTATTGATATTCCGATCTATGACGCCAGCGGATTTTTCTCGAAAGATCCGTCAACACTATAAATAGGAAGTTGCTCACCGAAACTGAGTTAGTCTTTTTTTAAGCGTTGCAGAGTAGTATTGATTTGACCATAAAGAGTCGACCAGCGATTAGCTTGGCTATTGGATAGAACGAGTGAGTGCTTGTGAATAATCTTTAACATATTTATGCGCATAAAATATTTGAACCCCGATCTGCATAACAATAGTAAACGGAGCGGTAACCATAACAGTCAACAGTCAAATACATTCTATAGTACATTCTGTAAATTCTGAGTCTATATACTCAATATTACCGAACACCCTCGTAATATATATATAAAGGTATGTTATAGAAATGTAGATAGACTGATTTCGGGACTAAGTATGTATTTAATATTACTACAGATTTTCATTAATTGTGTCATAAATCAATTACAGAGCATAGTTCACACCTGACTACATCTATGCTCGGAGAATCCTGACAAAGGGTAACATTTAGTCTTTAGTCCTTAACAAATGCTTAACATGCTTTTCGACTAATCATGGACTTTTATAAGTGAGAACATTTCTTTTTAAATAAATTATAAAATAACGATTAATTAGGTTCACTGTTCTATCCAATATTCTCTGTTCAATTTTATTTGATTCTACCAGTCAAAACTCCTATTATTTATATTGCATTCAAAAAAAATTAGTCCAGATTGTAAATGCTGGATTTTTTTTAAAAAAATGTAAATCTATGATGTTGGGAAAATAAAACAAAATATTAAGTTTTTTCATCAGGACTAAAAAGGCAACACGAAGTAGTTTTAAATTTTATTTGATTTCATTCCATTCAAAGCTCCATGATTGATCATTAAAAGGTTAAATATTTGTTTTTGACTAAGGACAATCATCAAAGGTTAAATTTGAAGCTGGCAATGTAGGAAGGAGTATGATGGAGCCAGAACGAGATATTTACAATTTAACTAACAGATAAAACAGCAAGTTCTACTCACTTTTAGTTGTTTCAGAATATTACAAATAATACAGATACACATTCAGTTGGATATGTGCTTAAACGTAAGAATATCCTGAAAGTTTTTCCAGATTCGCATATATTTTTTAAAAGAAATAAAGCTGCTATAAAGAGTAATTATAGCATAAAAACAATTGAAAAAGAACGTATTGTATGCACTCGAACCTAAGTGAAACTTTTTTTTTCAATGTTATCGCTGATGAAAATCGAGTGCAGCTTAAAATCGAAGGAAAAAAATTCGGCGGATGGGACAATAAGAGCAATTACAGTTTCATGTACGTATTTAATAGTTTATAATATGGTAAAATAAATGGTTATTCATTTCTTATTGGTTCACATTTAAAATTAATTTTAATTTCGAAAAATTGATATTGATTAACTATTTTACACAAAAACTTGAAAATTTGGGGTGCGGCTTAGAATCAAATAAATAGGTATTTGTATTTTGTCTCTAATGTTAGCAACATCATACATAAAACACTTCATCTTTCTTCACATTTTTATGAAAATTAATTCATTCATTTTTCATTTTAATCGCGCAGTACAACATTTCCTTATTTAACATACGTTGTTCCAGATACCAAGAAAAATGAATGAATTTAATCAGATTGCAACCTTATAGAAAAAATAGGTTTCCTCAGTAATTATCACTAAAGGTTATTAAAACTAATTCACATCATTTTGCTCTGAATAAAACTAAATCATAGTTTCCTTCGGAACAGAATTAATTTACAAAAGCCTTTTGACATGAAAATGTATTAGTCTTTGCTAGATTACGTAGAAAATTAAAATACTTCAAATTAGGGTATATCATTTTAACCCACGTAATTAATTACATACTAGATTACTTGTACATTTCATTAGCTTTTTGTTTTCTTCAATTAATCTTTATCTTAATTTTTTATGCTGCTTTGAGATAAGTTATGAACTAGTAAAAGTAAATAAAGTCGCTATATTTTGAGATGTATACTTCTGAATTATATTTAAAAAATATGAATTTATTTGTAGTATTGGTGAGACATTCAATACCAAATATACTATCTGTTAGAGGGTCATTCTGAAATTCTTGAGATACACCTAGGTTTTTAAAGTTATACAAAATTTTAAGATTGTTCAAAGTAGTCTCCTCTAGCATCAATGCAATTTTGTAGACGAATTTTTCACAGATTAAATATCTCATTTCTTGGAATTGATGAATAACTGAATTTATATCCACATCAATCTCTTCTTCTGAATGAAAACGGCATCCATGTAAGTTAATTTTAGATTAAAAAATAGCCAAAAGTCATATATAGATAGATCCAGAGAATAAGAGATGGATGTTCTATCAATTTAATTTGCTTTTATTTAAAAACAAAACTCTACTGTTAATCCGGCGGCATGGGAAGATGCATTGTCATGGTAAAAAATTAGTCCTCTAACATTCACTTGGAGAATTTTTAGAAGACATTTAGAGGTATACCAGTCTACTGTTACTGTCTTCTGTCCTTACAAATTGAGGGCTTTGACCAATCCCATACTTCTGAAAAAAACGACATACATTACTTTTTTCATTGCTCGTAATCATTTCACCATTGTCGGCGTGAGATCACATTCAAGGACCCATACTTTGCTTTCTTGACGAGTTGGAATGTCAAAAAATGGTACGTACCGTTTAATTCCAAAATGCGATGACCACCATCATTTAACAATTTAAGGGTTTCCTCACTGATTCTGAAACACCTCACTTTTGGTGATCAGTTGGATTATGGGGAACCCGACGACAAATTACTTTTTCATATGCAATTCTTCATGAATAATTTTGTGTATGGCTGCGAACCCAATATTAAAAAAAAGAAGTTTTTGTGTCATTTGGTAGGTACAGTGATTATCATCCATTAAAAGTTTTCGTGTGGCAGGCGCATTATCTGGGATTACTGCCGGCAGCAGCTTTCCTGTATGTTCTTTATCCTGAAAAGAATTGCGACCTCTGAAAAATTCTTTAAACCATCTGAATACAGTAGCATGACATGGAAATTCATCACCAAATGCTAATTACAGTCTTTGAACACATTAGTCTTGATTTAATCCCACTTTAAGACTATAGATACTCATAGCACAATAATGTTCTAGTGTCACAACTCCATTTTCTCTTCTATCTAAAATTTATTCTACGCTAAAAGACTTGAAGTAAGTCAGTAAAAAATCGTCTGCTGTGTTAAAATACTTTGTATTTTCATATTAAACCGGTAATTTTTTTTGTAGCTTCTCTTTCCGTATCTCAAAAAAATCTTTTTGCGATTTACCCTCGCATAAAGATTTTTTTGTTTTGTTTTGTTTTTATTAGCTGCCTATTAAAAGATATAAAATTATAAGTCAATATATAAAATTCCTGCTTAGAATTAGCATTATGATAATTTTATTTAAAAATAGAAAAACAGATTAGATTATAAAACGGTAACAGAGGATCACCAGAGATTTGCCTCCAAATTTGTGCTCATCAGAGTACGTCTTGCAGTGCCCTTGAGTTTTATTGAAATTCAGCTATCGATTTTGAGTCTTTAATTATTTAAATTATCAATACATTAGTTTATCAAGTACCGTTAGGTTCGGTTAGTTACCGCTGTCATTTTCAAAGTAAAAATTTAAGACAAAATTTTAACTATTTTGTTTTAATTATTTGAGGAATATCCCAGATAACATTTATTTCGCCCGTTCATTCAGCTTAAATGACGTAGGATAATTTCAATAAATATATTATTTTAATTTTTAGTTTGTAACGTAAGGTGTTATACTTAAGGTAGCTTCTCACGTTCATTGAGATAACCTATGTTATTATATTTTCTATTCTGTAGCGACTCAGTATTTTTAATAGCTTCTTATTTAACCCTTAATTACATTACTTTTAGATACTGTATTTTAGATTTTACCTTTAAATAGATAAAGGGCTAGAGCCAAGTTTTTTTTTTTTTCATTTTGGAAAACTATTTCTAAATATCTAATGTAATTAAAAATTTTAAATTTTGCTTATTACATTTTTTCCCGGAAATCCTAAAACTATAGTTGCATATTTTTTCTTGAAAATTTTTCTTTTTTAAGTGAAATCTATCGTAAAATTTCAATTATTCAACATATTGTCGCTAATATGTTGAAGCTATTTGTAGATATGTTTTTGTTTTTAATTCTGTTGTTATTACTAATACCACCTAATCGACTGTGAGATCCGTATTTTAATTCTTGTATTTCTGAATTGACAAAACATTTTCAAAACCCTGTAGAAAGACAATATCACAATTTAAATTTGCACAATGATATGTATTTGTATGAACATAGAAATTCCTTTCACAAATGCACATCTAAGACAAAAAAAAAATGAATCGAAGTTTACGGATGAGACGAAATAATAAAAATTAAAAAAAAAATATTGGATATATGTATTGGGTGTTTGTTTTTTTTAATCGTAATGTGTTTTACTTCATTTCATTTCATTAAAATTAATCAGTAATGATTATCTCTTCGATCCCATTTTTTTAACTAAAAAATATAAGGATACCAAATATTTACGAATCATACTAGTAGAAATAAATAATTTATATAGCAATTTCTAAAATTAATAATAGAATTCAGTTATTTTGTGCTATCTATATTAATGTCACATTTATTCTAACATAATAACTACTACTCATCTGGTGTAGAGCAATATTATATCTTACTAATATTTGTTTTCACAATGTTACTTTAGCAACCAAGCGAAGCAATAACAATAATCAAGAAGTAAAAAAAATCTAAATATTTTAAATTAATTTTATTGCAATTTTTTATTACTTAATATTTTTATTAATAATTTAATCCACTTTCATAAAGTAAAAATGATGTTTTTGACCTTTTTTCTGTTATCGCTATTTACTTATAAAATGTGTGAAAAAATGTATTTCAGAGATATCAGTTAGAATATTTAAAATATTCATTTGCGATAAGAACCGGCTGTTGCGTAGTTTGAATCTCATCAGTGAAGATGGTTTGGAATGAATAATTCTTTCACACAAATTGTGTAATACGATGTTTTGCAATAAGAGTCTGCCTTCATTTTGTCATTATTGAACAATAGATTTGTATCTTGCGAAATAAAATCTTGAGAGTTATTTCTAGATACAAATAGTTAGGATTTTGAAATGATATATTACCGCATATATATGCATCAATCAATTTCGTACGTAATATTACTTAATAATAATTGATGGTTTGATGAAATAAGAAATTCCCTGTAATAAACATTTGTACTTATTCTACATGTGCAATTCGATAGTTAAACTTTTTCACGATATATTATAGAGAATAATAAAGTGAGGAAATATTATTTACTGAGTATTAAACAGGCGGTTTACTTTAATATTTCTGTATGCAATTATTTTAATTATTCCAGTTTGAATTATATTTCGATGAATAAGAATTCTTTCGTTAAAACATAATATACGAAGAAACTTTAATTTTTTCTGCTATAGATTAAAAAAAAATAGTTGGGACTAAATTGTCGTTTTTTGCATAACAAGTGAAAGGAGGATGAATTTTAATTTTTATTATAAATAATTAATTCATATTTTTCAAAATGATTAAAATGCATCATGTTAGGGGAAAATATAATTAATATATCAGGTAAAATAAATAATAAGCGATGGTTTTATTTTTTTTGGTTTTTTTTGAAAAAAAAAAAGACAGGAGACTCAAAAAAGTGCGTGAATTAATTTTTTTACATTACATTTATAAATGTAATTTCAGACCTCCCAATAAATTGCTAATATAAGTATAAATGCACATATTTCTACACGAAACTAATTAATACTTAGTAATTCTTCTGGAAAAGTTATGACAATAATCCTCAAATTTAAAGCAATAATACAAATATTTAAATTTATTGCATAAATATTACACAGAATTTGAAATAAGAAGAAACAAAATTTTAAGTTTAAAAAAAATATGTAAAGCCAAAGCATTGCATCGTAAAACTAATGAGCCAATCTAAATTTATTAGGATTATAGCATAAAAACAGTGTTTTTATTGTTACTTATGTTCCGGAATGTGTAATTTATTGATATTTTCAAGTAAAAAAGAAGAAACCCAAATTAGTATCATTGTCACACCATACATTTACACTTGGACATGCAAAGCCTATTTCAATACACCTGGCAATTTTCGACCAATTTTATTTTTACGGGAATACCTGAATCTTAATTTATGTACATTATAACATAATTTAAACTCACGCTAATCACTTAAATGTTTTTTTCTTACAAATTTGGAACTTCCCTTCCCCACACACACAATTTGGATCAACTTTCAATGGAGCCACTTTAGCCACTTCTTTGCAATGTTGTAAACTAAAAAGAAGCAAAAATTTAAAAAACAGTAATGGAGAGCGTAAGAGATCATCTAGCTGAGTGGTTCTTAAACTTTCGATCGCCACATATTCCTTTTCATGAATCAGCCTGACATCTCGGATCCCTAGACTTAGAACGTCATTTTGAACACCTTTGTAGGGAAACAGTATTTTTAGCAAGTATAAAATATTTGTTTAAATAGTTCCAAGAAGTAAAAGACTGAAGAGTCGTGGTTTTGACCCCTGCTCTAAGCCATCATTTTACTACCCTGTAAGGGTTCGTTTTCTGTTCGAATTACATAAATATACCGGTAAATGTGAAAGTCGGCTGTTTTCACGTATCGTGCATTCAAGAAACAATGACAGATGATCTGTGGTTTAACCCGTTTTATCCCAATTTATATATATATATATTTTTTAATAGGTCGCTAGTTCCCTAACAGGAAATAGGTCCTGTGGTGAAGACCTGTCGAACATCCATAAATGGCTCACAAAAGAGGAAAGACATTTGATACAGATGCTCGGAGCGGCGATCACAACGCTTTAGTGGTCGCATTTTAAAATGGTACTATTATTCGATACACATCTAGTGAATTACATCAGAATTCATTATCCTCAAAGAATGTTGGATGAAATCGAAAATTCAAACACGTGAACCGCAATCTGCTATTAATTATTCGAAACTCTTCTCTACATAGATTTAATCAGAATGTTTTAGATCTAAGCTTATTTATTTTAACCATTAAGGTATCCGACTACTTTCGGAACCGTGATTTTGCAAAAGCGCATATATAGATAATTTTCATGATATTTAGTGTCACTTAGATTAGAATACATGTACAAAATTGTTTTAAGGATATTTTGACAAAATAAATTATTTAAATACAATATTTTGGCAAAAAATACTTAGAATAATTTGTTTTTCAAAATGTTCTCCTTTTGTGAAAAAAAGCTTCTATTATAATAATATTTTACCTGTGTATATTTCAGACCTCTGTACAGAGACTCAACTAAAATTTTTGAAATATATAACTTAGAAGTGGGTTTATCCATATTTTACGACAACAAAGGGGAGCAGTTTTAAGGAAAAAACGCCAATAATTATATTTCAATTGGTGGTAATTCTGAAAATAATATGATTTTTACAAAACTCATAGTTGAGCATCTGTAGAGAGGTCTGAGCTATATACAGACAAAATGTTATTATAATAGAAGTATTTTTCACAAAGGAGAACATTTTGAATAAAGATTGTTCTAAGTTACTTTTTTGCCATAATATTGTATTTAAATAATTTTTTTTTGTCAAATTTCCTTAAAACAATTTTATGCCTGTATTCTAATCTGAATGACACTAAATATCATGAAAATTATCCATTTATGTGCTTTTTTATAATCACGGTTCCGACCGTAGTCGGATACCTTAAGATATATTTTTCTGTAAAATGTAATAGATATGATAAATTTTTGATTTAAAATGTCGTCTAATGTGTTTCAGTCAAACCATAGTAAAATTAAAACTACATTATTATATATCATTATAAAAAATCCCATTCATTTAAAATAAGCATCATCAAAAAATTATCAAATTAGCTATTTAGACGCCTATATTTGTTTCTTATAATATATTACCTAGTTATTGTATTACTTTTTAGATTGAAGTAGTTATTAAGATATTTTTAGCGAATTTATTATTCTTTTTTCTTGAATAATAATGAAAGATTCACCTGAATAAATCGTTTGTTATTACTTTCTGAATGATAATTCCGTTGTAAATATTCTTTATAAAGTACAATTTATATAAAAAATAATAATTCCTAATTTCGGATTTTGACTAAGAGTCTGTAGCTAATACTGTCGGGTCTACATCATTTTGCAGTAATAAAGGATGCGTTAAATAAAGTTGATATATTGTTACTTGAACTTGAAAAGAGAAATTCATGAAGTATTAAGAACTCTAGTTAATACGTTTTTCAGAAGAATCTGACTCTTGAAGAACGTAAACTATTGAAAAGAATTCGTTCAGAGAAAATGTGATTGATTCCAAAAACGTGCAGTAGCAGAGAAAGGAGAATTCATTGATTTGGCAAGAAACCGTAAAAGACATATGGATGCGTTTAAATGTAAACATGACAGTCGGTAAAAAAATCAATATTTAAAAAAAACATCGCTAAAATTTAAAAGTTAAAATAATGCTTTTAAATAGCAAAAACTGTCTTCTCCAAAGCGCTATATAGAGAAGGGGTGGTCAACCTAAATGACCTTGCGAGCCACTTCGGGAATACATTATAATCCAGGGGGCCGCATATAAAAATAAATTTCTTTACATTAGATTTGGACCCACTGCTAATATTTATTGGAGTTAAAATCTAAAACATAATGAATAATTATTATTGTTTTAATTTTTTTCATGTATACAGGCAAAGGTATAATGTAATAATAATAATGTAATGATTAATTAATGTTTAATTCATTTAATTAGAGAGATTTGCTTCCCAACTAGTTCTCTTAATTTTTGTAAGTCGACCTCAATGCGTGTATTTACACCGTAATTGGTTTTCGAACGTTAAGTTTGAGGACGATTTATGTTTGATAAATTTAGTTTTTGAAAAAAAATATAAATAGGAAGTGTAAGTTTGTCCAAAAGCACACACAGCTTTTTGTACTAGATCTTTCAAATTGGAAATTTTTCGTTTGTGGCATAAGTTTGATGAAAATATGCTTTTGATTGTGACCTACTTTTCTGATTTCTACTTTTTTGTGTGATTTTGATTTTATGATTCTACCTTTGATTTGATGAAGTATGGTGCTTATAAGGGGATCGCTGCAAAGCAATAATACCCTCTTCTAAGAATGCATAAGAACAGAAGCAGCGGGATAAGAAAGAAATAATTTTGGGATTTATTTGTGTGACAAAACATTACATTGAAAACAAAAAATTGCACAAAATAACCGTATTTTCTAAAGATGTAATGAATCTAGCGGGTCGCAAAATTATTCAAGGGCCACGGGTTGGCTAACACTGGCATGGAGAAATACTGTTTTGCGCTGAATGTATTGCAATTTCTGGTTCCAAACCATGAAGCTGATTCCTATTCTCAGAAATTGCGTTTTATTTGATAAACTTAAAATAAAAATAAGCTTCAAATAAAATAAATAAATAAAATAAACCATCAATAAAAAATAAAAGAAATATAGAAATATTTTATGCGTCATAAAATATTTCTAACAAATTAGGTTTTCGTTTCAAAGTGCGTTTCGTTATCATTCCAGCTGAGTAATCGACAAAAAAAATTTACATTATTATCATACATATAAACGCAGAGATAGACGCAATTGTAAAAAATACATCTTTGTTTATCCTAACTCTTTATTAACTTTTTTTTCATTTTATTTCTATTTACAAATTTCCTAACTACTAAATACGTACTATATAATCACAAATAAAATAATCCATTTGAGATAATTTAGCAAATTAATTTTAATTGACACATTTGAAGCTTTAATTTTATGATATAACTTGTTTTGCAATGAAAAAGTAATCTAAATTTTTAACAAAATTTAAATATTAGTGAACTGATCACATTTAATAAAAAACTTTTAATTAGCACTAGATTGCCCAAGGAAGTCATTTTGACTGCTTTTATAATTTCAGTTAAAAAACAATACTTATATAACGACACAATTTCTTAGACTTTTTTAGAATACGTTTTGCCCCAGGTGAAGTAAATTTTTTTCTGGTTAATATTTATTAAAAACTTGTTATATGACTGTAAATAATATACAAGTACAGTAGAACGCGTCGTTTATCTGAACGTTTATTATCCGGAGCGCTAAATATCCGAACCAGTTTTTCAGAGACCTTGCAGCAAAAAACGAAGGTGTACAATGGTACAAGTGAAAAATAAGTGATAAATTTCCATAATAAAAGTAGAATTGCGACATTTTGCACCCATTTTGCTTTTTCTTTAAAAACGTTTCCCGCATGTGAAGATTTTCAATATTCGTATAGTGTCCGGTTCCATATACTGCATGGATCGCATTCGGTTTTCGTGTATCCGAGCGGTGTCCGGTCCCAATTGATTCGAATAAACGACGTTCTACTGTATTAAAATTCATTTTTAAACAAATGTCTTTATACATTAGTGGCTCTTTCACAATGCAGTCATTTTGACTGCTTTTGGGTGATATAGGTTTTTTAAATTTCAGTCTTTCTAGTGTTAATTTATTTTTTCATTTCAATATCATTTTGCCCAAATTTTAGATCTGATAACTATTTCCTGTATAAAAAATACTTTATTCATATTAAAGCTAGATCATCTTTAAAAACAGTACTGCATGTAAAATATCACATCACATACTAAAAATACATTACCATTCATTCTCAAATAAAGAATTCATCCGAACTAAAAAGCCACATCTAAATAAAAAAAAAAAACAATGACTAGAAATGATAATTCGCTCGTTTCGTTCTATTCAACACAACGAAGGAACGTACAACGGTAGTTATTCTCAAGAATTTCCACGAGTGAGATCATTTCCTCGAAGCGAACACGCAATCAGCAGAACAAATACTCTGCCCAACAATTGAAGAAAAAGACTCAACTTACAAATGAGAAAAAATTGAAAAAGAAAACGAAAGAAAGAAATGCACAATCAAAATTATATGGTGGGGTGCTGCTTATTTTGCAGGAATTCGCCTTGAAGCATCTCGATTTTTCTTTATCTATCCAAGTATTGGAAGTACGTGCGGAGAATACAAATTTTGCAAAAAAAAAGACGTCTTGCTAAATATGGATTACGTTAATGATCCTATTGGGAGGGGGAAGGTCTAAAAATAGTATATGTTACTAAATCAAAAACTAATCGAAACATGAAAAGATACAACGCATAATTAGATAATTATAATACAAGACGCACAACTATTAAATCTATAAGGAGATACTTCAAACAAATTTATAATTCCCTCCAAGGTTTTCGAGCGCTTTAGTAAAAAAGATAAAATGATTAGAGCAAAGAAGAAAATATAAAAAAATACAAATATATATATATGTTTTATTTACATATTTTACACGTGTTCAGAGTATGAAACCTTGGTTGCACGGCATACATCAATGCGATAGTCCAGTTTCTGCCGCATTCTACTCAACATGATACTATCAACGTTACTGACAGCAAGCGTTACCTTTTCATGTAGTTCTGCAGCATACAGCGAGAAAGGTTGTAGGCCATATGTAAAAGACCAAGTTTTCGAATAACTCGGATAACAAGGAAATGATAACATTTGCTGTCAATGCCATGTAGATTAGAATGCGACAGGAACTAGACTAATTTTTTTATGTATACTAATAATTCATATATACAGGGTGGTCCCGAATTCATGGTCAAACTTTAAGGTTAAATATAGGACATTGTAACAACCATTTATTGTATAGGAATGTATGGGTGCCAGTGGCGCGGTGAGACGCTAACAGCGGAAGGAAAAGAAAAGAGAAATGGAGTTATCGGTTGATGGCGAATATTATCTGGGTTACTTACATGCAGTTAAAAATGGCAGGATGTTCCGATCGCCATTCGAAACCGCATGCAGTTTCAGCCTGATGGGGCACCAGCCCACTTCAGCACTGATGTGCGCACTTGCCTGTTTCCCATATTTGGGGCGCGATGGACCAGTCCCTAGGCCACTCTGCTGTCCCAATTTATCAAGCTTCAATTACTTTTTATGGGGACATCTTGTGACGTGGCTTTATCGGCATTACTTCTATTAAACCTCTTAGGATTTCTTTGGGCCAAGAATGGCAATTCTTTCCAACCAACCCAAGAAGAGAGCGTGGTTATGCAGATAAGGAATCATACATATTGTAACGTTAATATTCGCGAGGAGCGCTAAGTAAGCTAAGTGAAATGAGTTAAAGTTCTAGGCAAGAGAGTTAGTGCATGCTAGGCGTTCTGTGAGTCGGTTTAATAGGGCTATTGCAGATCAGGAAAAGTGGGTCCGAGACCAGAAGAGTATTGCCTTAGCAAGAGCAAGTTGGATGGAAGGATAAAATTGATGATTTAAGAACCGTAGCTGTTCCATATAAATAGTTGTAAGCTTGTATCAGCTTTAAAGAGAATAGACTGAAATTAAAGAATAATCTTAAAAGATAGATTCAGTGGTTAATTGCGCTATTTATCATAATTACGGTTTGCTGTTTCACCCTGACTGCTTCATTCTAGTGTTGTTGTACTCTATATATAAGTAGATAAACTGATTTTATTTCGGCAGAGTTTAGTGGTTCACCTTTCATTCCCTCAGACGAAGGTCGCGTGGATGGTGGAGAGAGGATATCCCCAACGGCGGAGAAATCCCAATCTGAAGAATCTTGTTCATGCGACTCCACTTAACTCAGGTAAAGATTTCGTTGCTTGAATATCCGAAGCTGCTGCACGCGTGCGTGAAACACATGGCAACTTTGAACGTGTGAGCCAATCACTCCATCGACGTTGTCATAGGCTATCGAGCCACTGAGTTAAGCTACTTATTCACTGGGAATTGAAATCTCAGATTAATCTTGATTATACCAAAAATACATAATTACATATTTCTAGATTAATATATTCTAGATCAGTGATTCCCAAAGTGGTCTATATAGACTTCTAAGGGTCTATGACGACTTGCAAGGGGTCTACGTCAGTGAAATAATAATTTAGGGTCCAGGAGGTGTAAATGGGGTCTACGATAGAGGCTCTCATTAAATCACATCGTGACTTAAATTTTAAAAGAAAATTTAATCAACGGGAAACCAGATTTTATTTATTTAACAGATTTATTTACTAAAATTAATGAGGCTAATTTGCACAATTACAAGGTAACAGCATATATCATATAAAAACAAGGACCATGATTTTAGTTTTTCTTGCCAGAATTAAGCTAAAGGAATATAATATTCGATGTCGTGTACTTTTCCTGTTTCTCAATTTGTCACAGACAATCTACCAGGATAATGTTTTTTTAAACCTGCATTCATTTAAATGCCCTCTATTCAGATTTTGAATCTAGGTTTGAGAATACTTTGGCTATGGTAGAAAAAAAAACATCCGTTCACTATTAACCGAAGAAATTTAGGGTTAAACTCGATAAGATTGAAGCCAAATGTTGAATATTTTGTTACTGAAGTACCAAGTTTATTTTTTTATTAAAAGTATTTATGTTTTCTACTCAATTATATTTTATATATCATTAAATTTCAATTTAAAATTAAATAACATGATTTTCTTAAGTTTTTAACCTTATGCTTCTCTACAGTTAAAAATTTTAATCTTTTAAAATAAGTAGCTCTGTACTAGCTGCCAAAAAGACATTTAAGCTGATCAATGTGCCAAAATTTAATATTAGGTCAGCAGAAGACGAAAAATATGACAAGGGGTTTATGAGTCAAAAAATTTGAGCACCTTTGTTCTAGATCATGTTTCTAGATTCTCTTCAAAAAATGGAGACAATTTTTTTAATGTTAAAAATAATTTATTTTAAGGTGTAAGTATATCCTATACGATGGATATGATAAATGAATAGTTTCAGAAATAAGGAGCCAGACTGATCATTGAATTTAAAAGCCTAAAATGGAAAACAGATTAAAAAACATGTTTAAATATTGGAATAAAAATTTAATATATAATATCGTAAGTATATATAAAGTGGTCGGACAACTAATTGGGTATTTTATTACTCTTTTTTTTTTAAAAAAAAAGTTTCACTTTCTTTCGAAATCCTCACTGATATCAACAAAAGATCTTTTGTTATAGTTTTTACTACTTTCAGTCCTTTTACGAAAATGAAAAGAGCTAGTCGCAGATGTCGAAAAGTCCAGTTTTCAGATTGTGAGAAAGTTTTTCTCTTTTCTTTCTGTTTTCTTTTTGTTTTCTTTTGGCTTCTTATTGTAGCAAATTCAACGGGTCATCATGACTGACTACAGTAGAAGAGTCCCATATGGCAGTGCTCAAAAGAAACTATAGCTTAAAAGTCTTTCTATTGTTTTCTTTCATTTTTCTTTCCCCAAGTGCTTGACACAATACCTAACATTCGAATTAAACAGTTAGCAACAATAACAAAAGATTAATTTTAAATTAAAAGATTAAAAATTTTATTTTAACTAAAGACTAATCTGCTAAGTTTTGGTTGTTCCACATTACTTTCAATTAGTTTCTTATGGTTATGTAAAATGAAGCTCTATTTTTAATATGCTCATATTAATATTTCTATAATCAATAATATGGTTTTTTGTTCTATCAATGATAGTTTTTTGTTAATAATACTTTTGTATATTACTGTCCCTAATATTTACAAGTAGTGAAGTAATCCTACGTATATTTATTATATAACCTATCAAAACTCACCTACATTTAACTCTATTTTTGACATCTCTCATTCTCAATTGTTTTATAAAAAGACTTATTTCTTTTTTCTTTTCCTTTTTTCTTTATTTCTTTCTTCTTTTTTTTTATTTCAAAAATAGCAGTGAATTGTGAACAGATGGCTGAGCGTAATCAATCAAACTGTCTAACGTCGAGAAATAAAATTCTACTCTAAATATGTCGCACCCAAATCCTTGAAAAAAATGTGAGGAATGTCCAAGAGAAACAGAAGTATTATTTAATTACGATAACAAAAAAAATTATAAGTATTAATATATCCCTGGATATGTATCTCTGGATTTTAAAAAAAATATTGTGAATTCACTTTACTTTCAAAGTAATATTCTTAAATATTTATTCACCAATATTTTTTGTATTTACTGCTAATGATATAAACATATTTATAAATTTGAAACCAACTTTAAGTCAACAATAAATTTTACTAATAGATTAACATTGCACTTGATTTATTAATGCTTAAAAATATGTTCAAAGTGAGAAATAAAATTACTGGGAAACTTTCATGATTATAAATAATTCTTGAATTACGTAAACGAAAAAAAAATATGAGTGAGTTTTTATTTAGTTATTTCTCCTCTTAAAGCTATTTCACTTTAGACAAAAAAAAAAGTTGAAACAATTTTAAGAACTATGCTTGTGACAGTTTTTAGCAGATAAATGGAATTTTAAACCAAATATAATGTGAATTTCTGAGAATAATATGTCCTCAAAGTAAAGCTAAAATGTCATGCAGGTGAATCTAAAAATAAGTTTCGCATTTTTAATTGATTTAGTTTTCATATTCAGAAAAAGTTTACATCCAAATATTACATCCAATAAACTATGCATAAATGTATTTGAGAATATACAAATTGTGAAGACAATAGCGAATTGAAATAAATGGGAATGTATAGTGGATAGATAAATATGTGTTATTGAATGATTCTTTAAAAATAGCATTAAAATACTTCATGCGAAAACTTTAATAGCTATGAATTTATCTGGAATAATACGAGAAAGCTTGAACTAAATTGTCTGGAAATAATAGAGTTTCTTCTAGCGAGTTTGAATTCCATAACTTCTAAAATGTTTGAGAACAGTTAATAGAAGAAAAAAAAAGATTAGGAAGTATTTAGTTCTTTGTGTTCGTAGTCTACAAAAATGGATAAAAGTAAATAGTATCTTGGAAGATGATTTAACCGGAAGAAATGAAATCCTTTAAAAAGATCCTATGCTTATATATAAAGTACAATCCCTAACATTCTAACATCTGCGCTTAAAGTACTGGAAACAATTTACCTGAATAAAGAATAGTTTGAAAATACAACGAAGGGACAAGATGGAAAATTATATTTAAAATGGAATAGAAATAATAGGATTTTGTTTCGTATAAAAAAGCTGATGAAAAAAACAAAGGTGAAGTATTTTTTATTGATTTTTTTTAAAAAGTAATAATATAAAAAAGTAAATGCAGTGTTTAAGGTAAAATAAAGCAATTCTGCTTTGGAAAAATCTTTATTTTACATATAAATTACGAGGGTTTGATAAAAAGTTACTGCAATAATTTTGCATTTCCACATATGCGCTCCAGAAAGTCCTGGCATCCTATGAGCTGATAAAAAAAGCACGTGAAAGCATGTGCAGAGCTGTGACAGGTGATTTTTATTCAAAAGTATTTTTAGGTGGCTAGGAATGTATGTAGGAATAGTGTTTAAAATTTTGTCTAAATAGTGTAAATAATTCGTATTTGGATTTTTAATGCATTTATATTACTCTATGTTATATTTATTTTATGTTAAAATTGACTCCCAAAGCAATCCCTTTCCCCTTACGTTAGAATGGGGGGTTCAATGAGAACTTGGCGAAATCTTGGCGGTAGAGCCAAGTTGGCATCATTTTTGGCGACCAATTTAGTGACGTTGGCATCCATTTTGGCGTCATTGGGAACCATGTTGGCGAGTTCAAACCCTCTGGATTCTTCTAGAAATTTGTGGATTGATTGATTGAATTTTAAACGTCGCACTGTTCAGTACGAGGGCTTTGGCGACGGACCACGAATTTTGAACCCCGGACGGGGACACACCTGAGCGGCCCCCCCTCCCTAACTACCACACCACACCAAGGGGAGGACGTTTCAGCTTCGACGTTTCGTGCATCGCGCCCTCCCGGCGGGTCCTTAGTGGTATTGGGTCGAAAATCATGACAAGGTAAGCCACGGTCCCAAAACCTTTCCATTGGCTACCGCGGCCTTGAAATTTGTGGAGACATCCATTAACGTCACTCTCTATGACAGGAGCGGTTATATTTCTAGATGTTTCTGCCACGCTTATAAATAGAGATGCTGGCCGGAACGTGAGTGAGTCTGATTTCAGATAGCGAAGAGTGAGCGTTGCTTTGACTAGCGATTAGCTCGGCTGTGCTTGTGAATAATCTTTTACATACATGTATTTTTAAACACTGACAATTCTGTTTGAGTGATTTTGAAGGTGTGAAGACCTTCGGAGATTTACTCTGTAAATATTGATGCTGAATCCTGTATTCAAAAGATTGGATTTTCGTCAATAAATGATCATCGCTCTTAAAGAACTGTCTCATACTTTGTGACCGATTTGCATGAAATCTTCGAACGCGGATCTACGTGACAATATGTTTAAAAAGCAGGCACTACGTGCTTGGATAAAGATTGAAATTGCACAAGGCCATAATGCGTAACAATGTTATTAGGACTTACGCAATGTATGTGGGGATGATGTGTTGCCGTACCATACAATGGTGCGATGGGTGTATCAGTGTACGGTACACCTATCAAGGAAGGGGTTTTTCTCAGGATCAACATCATTCCGATTGATCTAAAATTGTCAAGGAAACAATTCAACTAGTTGCTTATTTGTAGTGAGCTGATGATTAATGGTCTTCTCGAGAATCGGTCGCTGAGGCATTCAAATTCGCATGAGGTTTCGGGACAGTCTAAACCCCTGACCGAAAAATCTGCTCATGTGCACCTCAGGGCCCAATATCATGTTTAATGAGATAAACACGGTAGACCTTGGCCCTCATCAGCTGTTGCACCACTGAGTTAAGTTTATATTGAATTGAAGAAATTGTGTTGAAGTATTTGTAACTATGATGATAAAGGTATTTCCAATCTATCGATTTGTTTGCACAACTTTGTATCCAACCCTTGTAACTTAACAAACGAGGATAAAGACATGCATCTTAAAGTAATTTTAAGTTAAATTGACTTAATTTTCGTCAAATTCTAACGTTACCATTAAAAAAAAGATTGACTTTTCTAACTTGTACATTGATAATTTGGACAAATACACGATATCAACTTACATCTGATTTTATTTCTGTAACAGAACTACGTACAGTAGTAAATGGGGGCACGGACATTGTACCTTCATTGCATTAGATGAAATTTTGAATGAAAAAAATTTAACGTAAAGTTTCAATATAAAATAATCATCTTTTAGATCTCACTTCCATAAGCAACCATTTCAGACCAGGGGTCAGTAAACATTCGAAATAGAAAAGCCAAGTAGAAAGCAAGGCAAAATAATTAAGTTATCAAAGAGCCAGATATAATATTGGCATGTGCTTGCTCTGGAGGAAAGGAGAAGTGATTATCGTAATCAAGATTGTATTGCTCCAATTAATATTTTTTGTAATATATATTTATAAAATTTTACATAAAGCAACACACACACACATTTTTCATTCCCTTAAAAATTAAAAACGAACAGAACATTCTGTGGCTCAATACAAGACAACTATTGACAAAATATCATATCATTGAGAATAAAACTATTAAAAGCTTAGTGGAAAAATTTCCTTCCCCTAAACACTTAAGCCAGTGCTTCCCAAACTTTCAATATTTCCGACCCAATATTCAATCTAATCAGCATCGCTACCCGCCCCCTTCCATACAAATAACAATGTATTCAATTCAATAATACAAAACTTTGACGTTAAGGCTACAATATGATTTTTGCTTCTAAAGTGCCACACTGGCTTATATAATCGTCTCTCAACCAAAATGTTAATTGTTAAGGACGTAAATACACGACTTTCCGAAATACGATCTTTTCTGTGTACTGTTATCCATAAAATTATTCCGAAGGCTTTGTAATGCAATAAAAGGACCTGGAGAGAGTTTGCGAAGGATTTGCTTATTTATTCCTTTTCTCCTCCCCCCTTCCCAATACATCACATACACGCGACTTACGCAGAAAGCTGTGGCATCGGGGAGAGATTTTTATAATCCCATAACTTTTAATCGACAGTAAAGTGATTAATTATAAACCGACAAATTATCAAGGTAAGTGCTAATTTTTGCATATATTTTTATACAGGACAAACCCATGGGATTACTGGTAATTATTAAATTAGTAATAAAATACATTGTACAACACTGATACATTTATAAGTGTATTATATCAGTGCAAATGTTAATTTTTTTTTATTATATCAGGATATATTTTGTAAGTTTACTTTCAGTAAATTAATGTATTTTTTTAAAAATAATCTCTTGATTTCGACTTTTCAATATGTTCGCGCCCCCTTCGTCGAGTTATCACACCCTCCTAGGGGACGTGCCCCTCATTTTGACAAACGTTGCCTTAAGTGCTTTATTCTAGAATTTCATGTTAACATGAAAATTAAAGATGACTTTGGTTGTTTTGTTCATGTAAATCATTCAAACGCTCATTTTATTAACTGTTAAGCATGGCACAAATATAGAATATGGTTTTGTCAATTCTGCTGGGGGTAATTAGGGGGTACATTCATGAGTGCTCCCTAACTGATGTACGCAAAAAGATAAACGATGATAGAAACAACTTTGATAGGATCTCTTCCATAACCGGATTTTCAGTGATAAATTGATCTTTTATCGGTGAAAAAAACCAATTTAAAACTAATTCTAGAATTTTCTCTGCTTTTCAAAATAGCTTTGTTTTAAAATAAGAAAAACAGTTTAATACAGACATAACTGTCTTAAACTATATAAATTCTTCAGTATACATGAAAATGCAGGGACATTTTCAATAGAAACAAAAGGAAAAAGTAAAAAAAAAAACACAAGATTTTTTTTTTTAATAACACGCAGAAAAAGAAATCGGAAGAGCCTCAACTATATCTGGAAAAAGCCACTTTCTGTTTGCTAGCCGCGATTTCCTGGCCCCTGAACTAGACCGTGGTATTAAGCTATTAATTAAATACATAATACTTTCATATTCATAAAATACGTGAGAGTGAAATTCATGCTTATTTGAAGATATAAAAACTTTTTATATATATTGTGAGCTCTTAAAAAAACATTTCTTTTAAAAAATACTCTTTTTTAAATATTAACAACCATAAGCAAACATGCTTATTAACGATTTCAAAATAAGTAATTAAAAAGTTAGGAGATTTATTAGTACAATTTAATGAGAAAATTCATTAAAAATGTTGAAATCTTAAGAACATGAGCCAATAACAATTAATTATTTAAAAAGTAAATTCCAAGTACATTTCAAAATGCCACTAATGAAGCTTCAGAAGTTATTTAAGGCTAATAAATTAATATACTCTCACTAACAATGTAAACTGTATTTCATAATTGATTTCAGTAATTACTGCCTCAACGAAATATAGTTTCACCCACACACAAATTTTAAATTTATGGGATATCTTTTAAAATTTAGTCTTTCTTAATTTATTCATTTCTTTATTTTAAAGTGTAAAGTAAACGTACTTTGAGTTTAATTATAGTTGCAATCTCCAAAGGTAGATATGGTTGTTTTCTCGATCAAATAGACACCTTTTAAAATTCTATGATTTTTTTTTAATTACAAGGCGTAGCTGTTAGAAACTTACAAATAAATGTTTATAAATTTTGAGAACAAAATACTTTATAATTACTCGCATCTAAGCGGCCATCGATTACAAGCCGCTCCCCGAAATCCAATCATGTTTTTGTAAAAAAATAAATATGGTGTAAAATAATTTATCACATCCGATATTTGCGAAATTTAAGAAAATTTAAAATGAGAAAAGCAGCGAATAATTAATTTATTTTACCAGCATTAAAATTTTTTAATACATATATGGATCCGTAATTGCTCTAACCGTTAGCATGATGTTCAATTTCCTCATCCAATGAATTTTTTCGTCTTCGATTCTAAGCCACGCCCGATTTTCCGTAGCATTAACATTGAAAGTAAATGAGACTTAGATTCAAATAAATACAGTAGTACGGAATAATTGGTGACTTGAAAAAAATTAAATCACGCATTTACTTTAGACGTAAAATGTGGACACACAGAACTGAATTTTGACTCAAAAATTTGTGTTTTTATCTCTTAATGGAAAATCGACAAAATTTCAAAATTTTGACAAAGTAATTAAGGGATCTCAGGGGTGATAAATTTCTCTAGAGGTCTGAAAATCTAAACAATTTTTCAACAGGTATAATTCTTTTAAATTTAAATTAAATGATTCAAATCTTTTAGACGTAATTTATAAGAGAACGGGGCTTCAGAAAAGTATAAAATGTTTAAAATATAATAATAATTTTAAAAATCAAGGCATATAAAAAATATCTATAATAAATATAAAGTATTTTTTGCGTTGTGCACGTTATTTTCTAAAATAGTAGCCTCTGATGTATAAGGCTTTAAAGAATTATAAAATACATCATACGCGTTAAACCCTACCAATTTTAGTATTATATATCTTTTGTATTTTAAAATATATGTAAAATATTGCAATTTTTTAAATATTTTTTAAAAATGTATTTTTTTTATTTATTAAAATATGTAAGTTATTACGCTTTTTATACAAAAATAGCTACAGTGTAATAATACATTTAACGTTATAAATCCACTTATAGCTAGTAATTAAAGCTACTATTTTAGAAAATAGAATGCGCGACGTAAAACTTAATAAATATTTCTTATAGAAAAGATTCTTATATTCATATGCTTATAATTTTTAAAATTATGATTATATTTGAAACATGTTATACTTTTCTGAAGCCCATTTCTTTATAAATAATGTGTAAAATATTCGAATTATTTAATTTAAATTTAAAAAAATTATACCTGTTCGAAAATTGTTTATATTTTCAGAACTCTAGAAATTTTTGACACCCCTGAGACACCTTAAGTAACAGAAAAAGAATAAACTGTATTAAATTTTATACGGGACATTCATTTCTAGTAAAGAAAATCTAAAATATTTGTGGAATTGAATTAAGAACAGAAACTCATTTAGCATATTAGATAAACTAATTTGATTTTAACACCACCTTTTTGGTAGTGAGTATATTTACCACTGCCCATTCGGGTCTATTTAAAAGTAGGAAATTAATGCTTTTCCTTTCTTTTTTGTTTTATATTTATAAAATATATTTTATAAGTATTACACACTGGAAAAAAAAAACTGTAAACATAAAACTTCCTTTTGTTCATAGATGACCAATTACAATGTTATTGTTCATGAAATTGCCAGATAAATGAAGAAGTTTTTAATCCTTTTACTATGTGGGGGAAGGGGTTGGTAACAAAGTGTGTAATAGTTTGTAATTTTCTTAATTTTCTAAAGTTATTAATGAATGACAGCACAAATTCAATATAATAAAATAGTTTTCCCACAATGGACATTAGAAAATTAATACAATTGGTGGTAAGGATACTTACCACTGCCTTAGAAAAGGTTAAGATAAATATAACCATAAATATTTCGAGAATGAATTAAACATACTTCGGTTAAAAGAAGCGGGAATATCTTACTCAAATGTATATTATTCTTAAAATTATTAATAACTCCGTAAATTTTCTAAAAGGTTAATGAACGACTCGCAAAACCGAACCGTAACAAATTAAGACAAATCCATTTGCATTGTCCATGCATGGCTGCATAGTTAGCAAACATTCCTGAAACATTTATTCTACCATACAAGTCTGTAATGAACTTTCCTTTCTACGGAACGGTCTCTTTAATACTGGTAGATACAAGTTTTAATTAACTATTGCTTTCTTCGTTTGAAATGCAGCAGAGTTGATATAATTTTTGCTTACTCTGTAGGCAAACACGAATTAAGGCATTCGCACACCTTAAAACAATTTCGTAACGTGCTGGCAGAACGAAGAGTTAATCCAAGATGTCGTCAAGACCGGGGTTATGATAAGGAATCAGAGTGTGTAGGAACAATGCAGTGTTTTGAATATTTCAGGGAATATTTAGTTAATCTTGGTTGTAAAGGATAACAAGAGAAATGATGTATACATTTTATTGAATGCTTTTTACTTATGTCAAACAGATGAAATGGCATTTTGTTGCACTTTAAAGATGTTCAGAGAAACAAGCTGCCAGGGAATTCAAACAATATGACATTTAAAATTATGTTTTTTTTTCTTCTAGATTCTTAACTTTAATTCTTTCTTAAAATTAGGCTTCTGCCAATTTTTTTCATTCATATTTCATATATAGTTATTTGTTTCACACATACTTTTATCACTTTTGGATTACTTTTAAGGACTCCGAACACGTTAAAATGACCAATTAAGAAAAAACACTCATTTTTTTTTATATGTATTTTACAGAATAACGAAATCTTTAGACTTTACAAAACATATAGTTTCGGCACCGCATTGAGACCGAGTTACAATAAATTACATAAAACTAGAAGAACTGGAAGTGTGCCCTAATAAAATAACTCAGAAGTGTCTCATTTCTTACAATATTTATTCGATCAACTGTAAAAATGTTTATATTTTAAAGAAGCATTCAAATTTTAGCACATTCCCTGGATAAATGTATATAGGTTATTTATTAGAACTTTAATAGTATGTTTAGTATTGTTTTAGTCAACGTTTCTTAAGCCGTGGGGTGTGCACCCTTAAGGAGGCGTAATAATCCTACCAGGGGGGCGCAAGCATGTCGAGAATAAAAGATTTTAAGAAAAAAACTATTAATTTACTGAACGGAAAAAAACCAAAAAACATTTTGACATATTAAAAAATAAAATACATATATTTGTACTGATAAAATATTCTTTTGAATATATCAATATCGCACAATGCATTTGATCATTAATTCATCAATAATATGTTAAGAACAAGTTTAATAATTACTAGAGACCACAAGGGCTTGTCGTATACCAAATTTATTCCTCGTCTTGACAATTTGTACGATTTATAATTAAAGAAGTATTGCAGGTTTTACGTCAAAGTACATTATTGTTGAATACATTGTTATTGCGGGAAGGGGTGCAATAAAAATTATGATTGCAAATATTGAAAGTTTGAGAAGCACTGGTTTTAGTATTAAAATTATTTAATATAATTACTGTTAAAAGTACTTTTAAAAAGTTCTAAAATTTCAATTTTAATTGTGAATTTAGAAAAATTTATGTAATGTATTTTAAATATTGCTAGTTAAGCATATAATGCGCTGTACATTATTTTTTAAAAATAAAGGACTGTGAACGTGTTTGGATATTTTAATATATCAGGCATAGACAAATATTTCACCCATTTTTGGAGATAGAAATGTTCCATCTAACTGGCGTTTCATATGACGTTACGGTGACTAATTTTCTCAAATACAATGTATAGATACTCTTTTTCGAAGAGTACAGCATTTGTAAAAGCATTTAAGATGGTGTAACATGGCAAGTAATAACGAACACTTGAGTTATTTTTGTTGTACGAATTCCTCTAAGGCATTACAAGCTTGTAGTGTGCCTTAGTTTACATCAAGTTTGTTTAGAAGACGCAACTGATGATAGCATATGTCGTTGATAATTTGAGGGTTGAAGACGCCGTTAACATGTTGGAGAAGAGGCTCTTGAACAAGCTTTAAGAAGTAACAAGAACTCACTGGTACCGAAATTAGTTAGTTTGTCAACGAGATGTTTGAATTTTAAATTAGTTTATTTCAGATCAACGGGGTCGGCGAATTTCTTTCTATTTTCACTTGTTTTCTTAGTAAAAAAATGAATCATTCTCGAATTGGATTACGACAAATAAGATGGGGATTATCCATCACGAAACACAGTGCCCGAAGGATGCTAGCCATTCTGAATCACATCGATCGATGTCAAAATCAGAATTTCTTTCTAAGAACGTTTTGTCGAATATGTAGGAAGTAAGTTTCTACCATCTAATTAAACCGTTAATGTCACTTCTTCAGTTACACAGGACAGCAATATGCAATAGTCGTAGAGTGACTCAGAGTCGTTTATCGGCATGGTAATATCATTAATAACGATAACGCAAGGCTGTACGCTGCTATCATCACTTGTCAAAAATAATGGGGGCTGATTGGGAGTTTTTACTCCCTCCCCCCTCCCTATTCTCCTGACTTGCACTAAATAAATGTCGCCGGCTTTGTGCGTTCCTTCAGCCGAACAATCTTTGATGTTCTTGATGTGAAGTGAAGACTGTCCTCCAAACCTTGGTAGTTTTATCAATGAGGGATTTATTTCTAAGCAGAAAAAGGACAAGGAGTTATCTCTAGTAATGACAAATACACGCAATCTAAAACTACACGAGTACTCATTACGAGTACTTTGTATTTTTGCATCGTCAAAAATGGATAAAAATAAATTATACACTTGCTTAACAGATCAATTATACACTTTTACTTAAATTAGATGTTGATCTTGCTTTAATTGAAAAATGATGCATTTATTTGAGAGGTTTATGGTACAAATCTGATGCAAACTATTTATAAATATGGAAAGTGAATTTATAGTTATTAATTAATTCAAATTTTAAATTCCTCTCAAAAGAACTTTATTAAAGGGGAATGGCTACTCGCTCAGAACTGTGGGATTTTGAAAAAGCATTTAAACGACATTGTTTTTGATATTTAGACTTAGTAACATTTGAATTCATATATATATATAAATGAAATTGTTTTAATAATATTATTATAAGAAAAAATAATTAAATGCAATTTTGTCAAAAAATGAAAGGAAAAAAAGATACATTCTAAATACTCTTGCTTTATAAAAAAAATGCTTCTATAATAATATTTTGCTTTTGTATAGCTAAAACTTCTATACCAAGGTTGAATTAAGATTTTCGAAAAATTCGCATTGTTTTCAGAGTTAAATAATAATAACGGGTGTTTTCGTTTAAATTTTCTTACTCCAATATAATAAAATATAAGAAATCCATTTCCAAATCATATAATTCAAAAAATTCATTTCAACCCTATACAGAAGTCCTATCTCTCTCTCTCTATATAAGGTGAAATATTATTATTATGGAAGTACTTTTCATAAGAGGACAATGATTCAAAAATACGTCTTTCTTTCCACATTTCTTGCTAAAAAATTGCATTGAAATAATTTTTTTTGTAGTAATGTTCGTATAACAATTACAGGATTATTGTATATTCTAATTCACCTGACATTAAATATAAAAAACTATGCATTTATACGCTTTTTCAAAAGCATAGTTTCGAACGTGGTCAGTCACCTTAATAGATAATAAACCTTCTTGAAATCATCACAATCCAATTTTTACTAAACGGATAAAATATAGCAAAAGATTTTATCAAAAACTATAGCTTACAATTATGTGAATTCATTAGAATTGCTGATTAATTTATTTCGTTATTTTCTTTAAACCAACGAGTTCCTACCTTTAAAATTGTTTTGAAATACGAAAAGTAATTCGAAAGAGATTAATAATTAAAACTTTAGCTAATAATTGTTCAAAATTAAATGATTATATATTACTATTATATTATTATATTACCATCGTTTCACAGAAAAATTGAAATTTATGTAACTCAGAACATTATTTACACGAATTTTTATTAAATGGATTTTGTTACAATAAGGTTTTGAATTCCTCTTTTTTTCAGCAATTCATTCAAAAAACAAAACAAAAAAAAAGAAAATAAAATAAAAAAAAAAAAGATTAAACCTGTTATAAGCACTAAACTTCTAGAGGCGAAAAGGAATGTTCGAAGACTGATAAAAAAGTGAGAGGGAAAAAAATTGAAATTTTTTTGAGTAGAAATATTTCGAGACAAAGAAAAAACGTTTTTAAAAGAAATAGCAAAGGAAAATAAAATTAGATAAAAAAAAAAGAAAAGAAACCCCATTCTTTAAGACATATTGAAAAGGAAAAATTATTTGCACATATTTTCTAAAGAAAATGTTTGAAACAAATTCTGTTTGAATTAGATTTAGAATTATCCAAAAGAAAAAATGTGCAAATGCATGTTAAAATTTGTTAAAGGGAACCTTCCAGAGCGGGAAATTATTGATAAATTAACCATAATATTGTAAACAGTTTTTACAATTTTAATTTAGACTGTTTTATTTCATTTTATTTATTTATTTGCCATTGGTTCTTTAGAATTTTTTTAAGTTTGCTATCTTACACTCTGTCACTCATCTTATAATTGAATACAGTTACAAAGAAAAATAAATTAAAACAAATTAATAGCTTTTTAAAGCTTCAATTAAGAACTAAATATTTACTTGAATTAAAGCAGTAACTTATAGAAAATGATTAAGATTAGCTTTTATTAAAAAATAACATGAAATGGGACATTATTTTAAATTAAAATTTATTAGATTTGAGAACAATATTATGTGTTACTGAATTTGGCTCAGCTATGGATACCTGATTATGTTATACTTTATATATCAAAATATAATTCTTAAACATATTCAAATATTTTTCTGTCGGAATTTTTTCTCGGTTTTTTATTATTATTATTATTTTTAATTTTTTATTTGTAATAAATTATGAAAATGAAATACTAAACCCCATTCCTTAAAATACTCCAAAATTAATTTTTGTACTTGAGTGTAACTCAGAGTGAAAATATTAGAAGTAATTACACAGATACATTTTATACAAAAACTCGAAGCAGAGGTTACAAAGATTAAAACAGTTCTGATGTATTTAGTTAGATTGTTCACAAAATGCTGAAGGAAATAAAAATAATGGTTGTCAGTTCTACAAAAATAAAATCAATTATATTATGATTAAAAAAAGTCCGCTAGAATTAATCCGAAAACATTTTATATAAATTTTCTCGCATTTTGTCTTTATTTTACTGAATATTTTCCAAGAATGTCCACAAAAAGTTTATTCGCAGAATATTTAAGGCATTAATGTTATCTTAAGGTATCCAACCGGTTGAAAAAGTGCTTTTAGGTGTTTGATGTTTGGCGTTATTTGGGTCATTAGGGAAAAAAGAAATTAATTATTGAGGAAGAAAGGACTAATACATAAAACTAGAGAGTTTTTTAAGTTCTTTTTATAGCATTTACTTTATCTAACTAATAAAAATATTTTTTTAATTCGTTTTTTGTAGAATGAACTTTTTATGATAATTTGAGCATGAAAAACGGGATATCTTCTAAATAATCCAATCAAATGCAATGAAATTTATAACATACATGATATGGCCCCTTCAGAATATAACAAATCACAGGTTTTAAGACAGCTATATTTAATCACATTTTACAGCCATTTTTAGCTTAAAACGTGCAGAAATTTTAAAGAAAAATCTTAACCATCAAATTTAAATGCTAATAAAATATTTATTTCTTAAACTATTTTTTATCCTGCAGTTTGTGACACTTCAGGAGTATCAAGAAGTATATCAATGACGTTAAAATTACATAATGTGCAATTTATTTTTATTTATCACGTTTTTCTTAACTTAAAAAATTTTGCTAAATTTTCCTAAAAATAATTTTTTTTTCAAAAAAGGGCAATACATGTTACTTATTTAATAATTATGACTTTTTAAGCTTATTTATGTTCTTTAAAACAATAAAATTATTCAGAAAATCAATTTTTGAAAAATTTATCTCCGAACCTAGTCGAGACCTTAAAAGTCTTAAAAGTTTACTTATTGTCACTCCCTAAGGAAGAGTGTCCATTTAAGCCATTACTGAATAATCCATAAACAATTGCGTGGGGATTTCAACGAAAAGATTTTTCATGACAATTTTCCAATAAATAACTAATGCGAAAGGAATAAGCAAATGTTGTTTTTAGGAGAAATTTACAAAAATGCATCCTGAAACTACAACACAAAGATGTTCTTAATCCGCTTATTCGGTCAGTGAAGGATTAAAATTTAATGGTAAAGGATTTCTACTTCTGTTATACGTCTATAACTCAAGATTTAAAAAGCAGAAAATAGAATATTTCAGGAAATAACTTTAAAAGGTTAATACAATAAAAAATTACAAAAAAATACAAGAAAACAAAGCCATTAACCAGAATGCATGGCTAAGATAATCATAAGCAAAGTTGGGAATAGGAAAATTTGGGAATATATTTTATTAGCAACAATTTTTAACTCCAATAACCAAAAATGGAAGTGATAAATATTAATGGAATGATCTAAACCCTTAAATAGGAGCAATAACTTCTCTGTTTAAATTTTGTAAAGGGCTATCTTGTAAAGTTTCCCTCTTAAACTGACCTGAAATTTGTCTTTAAGATGTTTTTTTTTTAGACTCTCTGTACAAATTTCTTGTATGCCAACAATAGTATAATACAATGCTTACAAACATAAGTCAACATTCAATCACAACAGCGATAGGAAGTTTCAAGTAGAAGGATTCAAGCCCAAATGGGAATCAAAAGGAAAAGAAATACGAATGGATGCGAATACAATAAATACAGAACAAAATGAAAAATTGCTCACATGCAAATGGAAGCATTCTGTAATTCAAATTATACAATGGGGAAGATTAGGAAACATGATAATAATAAGAATTTCAAAATACAGTAAGACCTCTATATAACGAAGTCGCTGAATCTCAGAAAAAAGTTCATTATATGGAAAATTTGTTACATAGATGTTTATTTTTTAACATACTTTATATAAACCACATAATACCAATTTTAAATTCATAAACACTCTATACTAAAAAAGTAATTATTCATACCTTTTCTAAATTAAAAAATATAGGTTTTTTTATATAACTTACCCATGAAAAAAAAAGAAAGAAAGGAAGAAAAAATGCAAGGCAAACAAGAAAAAAGAATGCGAAGAATTCACTGTATTTTCAATATTAAGAAAATAATTTTATACTAAAATTAATGAATTTTAAGGATATTTATAATTTAAAGCATACAAGTAATATTAAACATACATTATTTTATAATTAAGATACGTGGACACGGGACAACTACACTGAGGGCGAAAGAGGATATCGAACATGTTTCTAGTGAACTAGGCAATGAGGCTTAAAGGTTGTACTTCTTGGTTGAAACATCCGGAACTCTATTGCTCTCGGCGAGTTAGGATCTGATAAAACCAGTTCGAGATTTATGACCACCATAAAATGTGTTAAAGAAAAAATACCTTGAAAATTTTCTGAAATACTTCAGAAAAAGAGAGAACCCAAATACAATCACAAAAGAAAAAGTTCGTTATATAGAAAATGCACTTCGCTATAGAGAGGTTTTCTTACGAAGAAAATCGTTAAATGTGCAAGGTTCCAGGAAAAAGTTCGCTATATAGAAAAATTCGCAATATAGAGGTTCGACTGTACAAATACACACATGCATTATGCATATACATACACACACACATATATATATACCTACAAATACACACATACGCACACATAAACATATACAAACGAATATATGTATATATATACACACATACAAGTATAGTAAATATTAGCAAACACAAAATTTACCATTTAAATAATACGGGAAAAATGTTATTAATGTATGCACAAAAAGATGTAAAAAATGATTTGCTCTGAACAAAGGCAGAGAAAGGATGAGGGTATGCTATATGAGCATACGTCTTTCGGAAATGAATTTAGTACATACAAGTAACAGATGCTTGGAATTCTGGACTGTGCCAATGGAGCAAGAATACTGGTCAATAGGTGACAAATTGAAGCGTTTCAAATAGACTTTGAAGTGTCTTTGAAACGCTACGATGAAATTTTTAACAACCACCTTCTTTTAAAGAAAATGTGATATGCAAATGGATAGTATTATACAAAATAACTGAATATTAAGCTAGAGAAATTAATAGTTATATAATGCCCCATACATCCTTCTATGTACTTGTTTTGATAAATTGTCAGAAAATATTATTTACGTATTTTTCTCAGATTGTGTATTGAGTAAAATGTCTTCATGGTCAATACTTCCAAGAGTTCATATTTCACAGAATAGAAAGATTGCCACAGAAGCCAACATCCCGTTCGACAAGCATCAGATAAATAAAGGTTGGCGTTTTATTGTAGTATATATAATTCGATCTTCTCCTCATACAATTAAGCTAATGGAAAAATAAATGTAATGATATTGATCAGTTTCAGGGATTTGTGTTATGGTTTCTACATGTATTTACACAATGGATCCGAATCAAAATTATTTTACAAGTACGGAAAACTTAGAATTGGCTTAGCTTTGAGGATTACGTAAAATTATATACACACAGCATACACGAAATTAACTGTTACCCTTTCGTTTCGCTGGTTATTTCGACTATACAGCACAATATCAGTAAGTTACTGATATCTAAGTCCTAACATTACGCTTTCAATTGTGTTGAAAACTGTGATAAAAATTCTTCTTTCATTTCCTGAAAATAAAGAGCCTTTGTCTCTTAATTTAAAATGAACAAAATTTGAATTTCTAAAGCGGAAGCATAAATATCGTTTACTCCCCTTTACCCTCCAGAATCTATTTCCAAACAAAACGCATTTTTAGCGGATTTGTGATAAAAAAAAGGCACTTGCTTACCAAACGTCAACGGTGTAAGCTTAATAGTTCAAAAAACGGGGATTTATTTTAACCTATATAAATTCCCTTCTTAAGTCTCTTTGAAGTTGATTTCTACAAAACCCGTTTTTGGAGAATCTCTACTCAACAAAAGAATTATGCTTACCAATTTTTAAGTCTGCAGATACAATATATACCGATATTTCGTGAAGAGTGAGTGAATAAATGAATGAGTGAAACGCTTTCCCCTCAAATATCCGTATATAGGTAATATGTTCCCTTTCATTTTCACAATTACAGTAAACTGCATTTAGTAATTATAAACCTTTATAAATTCTAATTGCTACTGATTTATACAATTATTACATAATCCGTAAGCGTCATATGCTATAATGCCATATCGCCCCTCAACAAGTTTACAAAAGCAATTGTAGTGAAGCCTAATATGTTTCAATTCATGTATCTGGCATATTTCTGAAGGAGGGAGGTTCGTTCTGGGTACCTTCCATTCCAACGCAAGTACGTAACCAATCACGCCAAAAAGATCGTCTTCGCGTGATGTTGGTACTAGTTCATATAGATATCACACCGCCACATACTTCCCTGCCAGTGTTTCGGCGAATAGGCGAGCAAACGATACCATGTTCGTGGTGAGCATGTAGGCAGTTTCGTCCCTTGGTGGGTTGCGTCATTCGGGGGCTGAAAACGGATTTGAGGTTTTTTAACATCATGTGTGTGACAGTTTGACTGCGTCATTTGTGTGAGACGACTTGAGAAGTAACAGCTTATTGCGTCAATGTTTGACGGCTTAGTTGCTTTTGCGGTGGATAGATGGCGCCACGATTGCGGTGCTTGAAGGGTGCGGTTTCTTTGCACGGCCAGAGTCACCAATGAAGGAGGGAGGTTCGTTCTGGGTACCTTCCGTTCCGAACGCGAGTACATAACCAATCACGCCAAAACGATCGTATTGGTACTAATTCATATAGATATCACACCGCCACATTTCTATAAGTAAAAACAAATGAGAGTGGAGATATATTTCAGAAAATTATTGCATTATTACTTTTAGGAATAATACTTTTTTCTTAAACATGTGGTATGGCTGCGGTAGCCTAGTGGTCAAGGTAATGGACTCGTGTCCGGTGTGTCCTGCTAGCCCAGTAACACTAAAGGCCCACCGTGTAGGGCAGCGATGCACGTTAAATCTGTCGAGAGCTGAAACGTCCTCCCGTCGATGTGGTATGGTAGTTAGGAAAGGGGGTGCCAGCTCAAGTGTCGTCCACACCACTTGACCATGGTTCAAAATTACGTGGTCCGAAGCCAAAAGCCCTCGTGTAGCTGAATAGTGCGACGTTAATATTCAATCAATAAATTAATCAATCCGGTGTGTCCTGAGTTCGAGCCTAGTACCGCTAAAGACCTGCCGCGTACGGATTGATGCACGTTAAATCTATCGAGAGCTCAAACGTCCTGCCGATGACCCGTAGGTGTGGTGAGGTAGTTAGGAGAGAGGAGTGCCAGCTCAGGTGTCGTCCTCGTCACTGGACCATGGTTCAAAATGTATAGGTCCGTCTCCAAAAGTCCCCGAATAGCCAAAACAGTGTGACGTTAATATTCACTCACTTAAACATGTGGCTTAATTTTGCATTGGACGAGAACGTTTTAAGAAAAAGTCCAACAACAAACTACTGATATTCTTCTAAAATAGAAACTGGATAAAGATCTTCGTTACGTCATAGGGCTTAAAAAATATTTAAGGGTGTTTTTTGAGATTTTATTCCTTTTTAAAACAATACTCATTCAATTTGACATGATCTTTTCTGGTCAGCAGTAGATGCCGAGAAAACAAAAAGCGATGCTCTAATCAATTCAACAATCGCTTATACATTCATGTGAAGCTTATACAAATTATACGCTGAGATACTTTTCATATTCCTACTTTGTTGGCTGAATTCACATAAAACCTTCGCACTATTTGTCTAGATTTCATTAAAGCATCACTTCAACAACCGTTTTTCTAAAAGAATGTCGCAAGAAGGATTTTATAACTATTGGGATAATACTTATGGAAAAATAAAGAAACTCTCTGCCCAAATTCATATAAGCAAAAAATAAATAAATTATGAGTTTTATTTCTCTTTATACTATTGTAAATTAATGAGATATTTGTTTCACTTATGAAGTTGATTTGTTTAGAAATTATACTACAAAATTTTTCAGAAAAGTTTAACTGAACATTCTTTAAAAAATTTTAAATATGTGATAAGTTCTCGAATGTCTTTGTGGCAATGTTTAACCAATGAAATAAAAAAATCGAGAGCAGGTTAAGTATATTATCTTCTCGTCTTCTCATTTATATGCAACTCATTTAAAAAAATTCAGAATACTTTCGGTATAAACTAAGAAATAAATTTTAGCCTTTGTCTTATAATCCTAAATCTCTCAGCTGCAAGTACATAAAGTAAAAGAAATTTAATTGTTAACGCTTGAATCTACAATTATATAATGTACTGTATCATTACTACTTTTTAATATTATGGTTTTTAAATTTATAATCGCTAATCTATAGTTTTAATTTTATTAAGTCCAGCATACTTAAAATAAAATAAGGAACTCTTTTTCAAAAACTAATTAACTTTAAAATTACTCTTACAAAAGCATGGCAAATAACTAAAAAATATTAATAAAAATACTAAGAAACGTGAATGCCTTTAAAAACATCGTCCTTCTTCGGTATTAATTTAAGCTATTCGACTACGTTAGGAACCGTGATTTTGTAAAAGCTTATAAATGGATAATATTTATGATATTTAGTGCCACTTAGGTTAGAAAATGTGTATAATATTGTTTTAAGAATAGTATTACAATAAAAGATTATTTAAGTACAATATTTTAACAAAAAATGAACATAGAATGACCCATTTTCAAAATATTCTCCTTTTGTGAAAAATGCTTCTATTATAATAATATTTTGCCTGTATATAGCTCAGACCTCTGTACAGAGGCTCAACTAGAAGTTCTGAAATATATAGCTTAGAAGGGGGTTTATGCATGTTTTACGACAACAGAGGGGAGACATTTTAAGAAAGAAACACCGATAATTATTTCAATGGGTTGTAACTCTGAAAATAATGTGAATTTTTCAAGAATCATAGGTGAGCCTCTGTTACAGAGGTCTTTGCTATATACAGGCAAAATATTATTATAATAGAAGCATTTTTCACAAAAGGAGAACATTTTGAAAAAAGGGTATTCTAAGTTAATTTTTTGCCGAAATATTGTATTTAAATAATTTTTTTGTCAAAATGTCTTTGAAACAATTATATACATTTATTCTAATCTAAGTGACAATAAATATCATGAAAATTATCCATTTATGGGTTTTTTTTTAAATCACAGTTCCGAACGTAGTCGGATACCTTAAACGAAATTAATATACAGCTTTCAATAAAAAAAGGACCAAATAATATTTATTCAAATTTTAAAACTTACATAATTAAAAAAAATCACAAAGATACCAAATTAAATCAAATATCTTAAACTCTTATTAAACACTTTTCCTGAAATATTTAAAGAGACACATTTTCTGAATTCTTTTTTTGAAAGAAATACCCATTAAAAACACGTTAAAAGGCTCTCTTTGCTTAGTGTAACATTAGTACTTGAAAAAAAGTCCCAAGAAAAATTATATAAGTATACCTTATATTAGTCGAAGTGAAACAGTATATTTTTTATCCACTTTTAAATCTGTGCGAACTAATTATTGATTTGAAAGAACTTCGAGTATTTTTTGCGAAGCATTTTTCTTTGGAAGAGAGGTCCAAGAAAAAAAAATGCCTTTGAAGAGTTTCACAAGGATTCATTCCTAAGTATTTCAATGTTTCTTTTTTATGTACAAACTAATGACAATGAATAGATTCTTTTTTCATTTTGTTCGTTTTTTTACAGACATGAAAAACAAATTTCATTAAGTATAAGGTGATCCAGTGAAATGTACAGTTTTTTTTTTTGTTTAAATTTGTTGTTACATCTTTCTTTTTCCTTTGCAGTGCTTATAACTTTAACTAAAATATATTTTTATGTTTTGAGCTGTTTTTTTAATAACACATAAAAAACAGGCATTGGTTGAAATTGGATTACGTTAGACATTAATATAATTTAGTAATTTTCATGGTAATCATAATTTAATAATTCAAATTATTAGCGTTATCGAAAATTATGTTTCATATACTTCTTCAGTACATAACTGAAATAATTCAACTTTTTATTAAATGCCTTCGGTTGGGGATGTTTTTTAAGTATTTTTTGACTAATTAGTGTTAATTTGTAGTATAATTAATGCAATAATTACTAAAAAAAGGAAAAATATTGTAAAAAAAATAAGTAAATATGCATTTTATGCAAAAGACACTCCAACTAATGAATGCTTATTAATTATACTGAGATGCTACATTGTGTATAAATTACCATTTAAATTTATAAGATTTATTAATAGAAACCCATGTGTTGTTCTTAAAATTATATATTTTACTAAAAAAATTATATAAAATTTTCTTCAAAAATATCAAAGAATATTATTTCTAAAAGTATAAAATTGTAAATATATAATATTGTGCATTATATTATTTATGCATGCAAGTGTCTCACAAAAAAAATTTTGTGTATCAATTTCGGGTATCTAAATGTTATAAAGAAAAAAATAATTGATACTTCCCATTGTTTTATAAAGATATTTGTTAATAAAAAATAATTGTATATTTCCTGATTATATATGTTAGTGAACATACAAAAAATTCATCCGTTATATAGTACATATAGTTTTTAAGTAGCTATGAAGTTATGTTTAAAAAACATTTGTAGAAAATACATCTTATAATCTTCATGCTATTTTATGTAAATAGAATATACGCAGTAGTAAGAGACGCAAAACGTAATTAAAATTACAATTAAGTTAATTTAATAGAAAATACATAAGACTCCAAAATGTACTAATAATTTTCAATGTACTAACTAAAGTTTAAAGTCATTTAAATTGCTTTGCATTAATGTTTCATAAAATAACATCAGGATTAATTATTTTTTTTAAAAAAGGAATGCTCATTTAAAATAGGCAAAACTTTTCAGAATACTATCTAAAGGGGAAATTGTTTTATCGTAAGCAAACATTGACATAAGATATTTTTCAACATATTTCCCATTATGAAAGAGAAACAAACAGGATGAAATTTTTTTTCCATTTTACTTAGTAAATTATTTAAGCTTTGTATCATCGTTAAACATTCATTTTATTCTTCATGAGTACTTAGTGATTAGCATATGTAAACCAAAAGTATATGCTGCAGTTGCATTGCGAGTAATTATTATATTTTTAATGATGAAAACATTAAATATTTTGAAACTTCTTATCAAACTGAATGTCCAATTCCACTGTGAGAACTTTTTGAGGTTTTAAGTACGCAAACGATACAAAATCTTTAAAAAGGACCAAGAGGAAATTCAAAGTTTGGCTCTTAATAATCGGCAGAGAACAAAAACAGTTAAAGAGAAAATTCATTTTATTCTTGATATTCTTCTCGCTGACCGGCATGAAAATGGTTCAGGAAAAATAAGTCTACAATACTAAAAGCAAAAATTGAATCATCATAAAAAAAGTTTTGCTGCTCTTTTTTGGATTCTCAAGGTATTAAGTGCACATCTAATTTTTCAAGATCAGCGTACAATTAATGCAATTTACTACAGTGATATTTCGGAGAAGGATATTGCAACATATTACAAAGCTCTCCATTACAATTCGCAATGTTCTCTTCTAGAGGACATGGCAATTTACTATGCAGAGAAGTGACATAGTGGAGAATCTTAGGGCCCCTGCAAAACTAAGTTTTGTCTTTAACCTATATATACATACATAAATGGATGTTTGTATATAAGACCTCGCTTCACTCTAAAACCGTTCAACCGATCATTATAAAAATTGGCATGTACTTTTTTTTCTGGAGAAGGTTTTTGTGCAATCATCTTTGTTGCAGCTCCCCACCAGGTGGTGCTACAGTATATAAACTTTTTCATCGCTCAATCAATCGCCAAGTTCTCAACATGGTCACCAAAATTGAAGCCAACTTTACTCTGTCGCCAACATTTCGCTGTTTCTTTTAAATTGCCCTTATTCAAGGAACCACGTTGCTTGTGAATATTACAATTTTAACTTAAAATAAATACAACAGAAAGTAGTATTGACGTATTACACATCAAGATATAAATTATTTACACTATTTTAAGCGTTCATTACACAAAATGTATAACAATGTGTTACTTTTGCTGAGCAGAGTTTGGCTAAGGAAAGTGTTTTCAAAAATCGACACACAAGAGAGTTACGGGGCATTATAAATAAAATAAAAAAAACTTTTTTGTCAGCTATTAGATCTATATAGACTTAAAATTTAACAAATATGATTTTTTGTTACGCTGAGAGATCTGCAAAAAGCTTTTATTTTTTTAAATTTGCAGTTCATGTAAAATTAACACATTAAAAACTACTTTATCCATTAATATGTATTATTTAATTGTTCAGTTCACCCGTGCAAAAAACAGGTATATCAGTGAGTACATTATAAAATGGTTAAATACGTACTTGGCGTCAATTAAGCTTTGTACCCTCTAGAATCTTGGACCATTCCGGGATGCGGGGGTAAACGTTACGCCACTAACTCAGAGAATAAAACACCAGAAAAAATTTAAAACACTTAACTAGACAATTCTTAATTATCCTGTGTAAAATCTTTCCTTAGCGCCTTCGGAATAATAGTTCCTTGGACCCTTAAAACGTATCAGGAGGAGAACGCTTATAACTGAATCAAGCAGAAAATTAATTTTGTGCATTCACCTTCACAGCTGTAATAAACTACCCACTTTAATGTACAGCTCACTTCCGACAGAAAATCAATTAAGTCTATTTTATACATATTCCATTTATTTCTTATGCTATTCATAAATACAGAATAGAATTTCACAGTTGAATTGAAGAGAAAAAAATCAAATTGTTTAACTTTCTTAAAACTAAAATAGTACAATCGTAAGCAAATATATTCACTTCAATTGCAGAAACTCTTAACCCTTAACTTTCCACTGTTGCATTTCTGCAACATATGTTTTATTTTAATTTAACAGACTCGATATATCTTTAATTACCTACAAATCCCTTATCTGAGAAAAAAAGATTCCAGAAATCACAACAATTATAAAAATGTCTGATGCCTCAAGAACTGTGTTTTTGCTATAAAAAGAATCCATTATATGTTATGCTTCCTCTTGTTTAATGACGAAATAAATTACCAGGTAAGAAATATTAAAACATTTTATGTTCATTTAAAAGTAATTTGGATTTTCTAATGGAAAAAAGTTTGAAAGAAATTTGATTTTAATTATATGTTGCAGGTCTGCAAAATTGGTCTTTGGTTACCATTTTGACATGGCCAAAAGGCGTATACTAACCCAAGATGAAATTGATAGATATATGAATAATTCGGATGAATTAAGTGAGGATGGTCTTGAATATTCTGATGATGATGTTGATTTTTACCTGATTGTGTGTTTTCTAATGAAGATTCGGATAGCGACTGTGAAAATATTATTGGTTCACTAAATACAATTCAGAATATAAAAAAAAAATCCGATGATGATAATAAATTAGATAGAAATATTTCAGTCAGAAAACCTTTTTTTTAAATTTAACTTTTAAGAATAATAAAACATTGTCAAAGAATTTTTATGGAAAAATCAAAGCATTTTATTGAATGAAGAAGTAATAAAATTCCATGGAGATAACACGTTCCCAAGAGAAATTATGGATTTGGAGTGCGAAATGTGTTAAGTAGGACTTTTTTTACAACAAAATCAATAACTGCTTTAAAAATTTTAATTGTTTGTAAGGCTAAGACAATTTATAACAATGAATAATAAAATCGTCATAAAAAAAAAGCTTTGTAATTTACAGTACTACTGCGCAATGTTTCACTTCTGCAACAAACAAAAAAATGACTGAAATTCAATTTAAAACAGCTGAATTTTTTATATATATTTTTCCCTTTTATTATTACTTGAAAACTAGTTCACATAATTTTTTCATAGAAATTTAAAAAATTGGGAAGTTAAGGGTTAAAACTATAATGCATTTTTTCTTGGGAAAAGTATTTTGGAGTTTTACTTCTAACTTTAGAAGCAGACAACTCTAAATACTAATAAATGAATATTAATTTTTTTTAAACTAATGAAAAAGAAAATATAGAAAATTATTAAATGTTCAAAAGCTAAGCATCTGAAGCAATAATTATTATTTCGAGTGTATTCATCTTGGCTTGCT
>BMAV01024567.1:1021045-1038549 GCA_019973955.1 Trichonephila inaurata madagascariensis
AGACACCTGTATTCTAATAAGCAAAAATATATATCTTACTGGGAAAAGATTACAATCTCTACATTTATAGAAGGGCTCTACATTTAGCTCAAATGTCGTCCTCTGTCAGTTAAACATGATCTTAAAACATGATGTGCACCTTCAATAGCCTTCGTGCTGCTTTTAAGTGAAACTTAAAAAAACAATCACCAACCTACATAGTTTAGCTGGTTTTTGAGAGGAAACATATGTTATCATCACCTGTATTCCAATAAGCAAAAATAAACGTCTCACTGGAAAAAGGTTACAATCTCTACACTTAGAAGTGAATTTTATGATCCTCAAACCGTTAAAAACAATAAATACAAGTTTTAATGCAAGTGATCTGACTAACTAATTAATGACACACTCGCATGAACCTATTTTTGAGCCACACATTGTCGAGTATTAAATCTGAAAAGCGACTTTAAAGAAATAATTGAACTCAAATTAGTATTCATGAACCATCAACGAATTATATTTATGGCCGAGAGTATAATTAAAAATACAAATTAAACGCTAAAGCTATAACGTTAGACATGAAAATATTTTTAAGAGATTAATTTGACAAAACATACAAAACTGCTTATCACATACTACAGAAATTATAATTCTACTCCACGCACATATGATGAATTCGAAATTTGAACTTGCTCTCTATTCCGAGAAATTTTAGGTAGGTGACGCGAGAACTCACCAGAATACGTTAATTTAATCTGAATTAACCTTCACTACTCGAAAGTCATTGGTTAGACTGGCACACAACTCGTATTCCTTAAATTGTTAAGTTACCGGTTCTAATAATTAAGTTACTCTAGCTCTTGGCACGATTTATTTTTTTTCGAATTTTATCAATAGATCTATGTCTTATACATAACATAAAAAGGCAGACAATTTTTATTTTTTTTTAACCGAAAGGATTTATTTGTTTTCATCGTACTTAAATATTTTAAACCATAAAAGCAGATGATATTTATGAAAAATATTCAAGGATTATTTTAATATCAATGCGTCTGCTTCAGTTCAAATGAACAGCGATAGTATCTCGATTTTTGCAACTGACAGCCGTCAAAGAATTATGATTCTAGAAGCAAGACTTACTGAATCATCACATTGTGGACAAAAACAATTCACATTATGTAAAATTTTAAGACCTTGACTAAACGAGTAAGCTGTATGATACATACAAATTAAATAACGAAATATGTTCTATTTAATAAGCCTTGTCATTAACCAGATAAAAAGAGGTTATCCTTAAACACAGTACCACTTTACTGTTGAAGCCAGGACTAATATTTCAAATTAAATTGTCCTTAAATATGGATACATGTGATTAACTTAGAGATTAGTTAATGTGCATCAGATACAGAAACCCCATTAACGGCGTCCATGTCAAAAGATTAAAATTGAAGGAGCTCTGATATGATAAGTTTATTTTGTGATGACTGTGAAAAGAATGTTTGGAGTTTATTCCCACTTGAATTTGAACAAGATAACGGCATCCCTTTATTTAACAGAACATGATTAACATAAAAATATTTGCAACAGAAGTTAAATTTCGACATCGTGACACAGATGGTAGATAAGGATTAACCACGTTTCAGAGATAATTTTATTTCATGTAATGAAGTAATCTAGAAATCTTTTTGTGTAATCTAGAAAATTGTGGTCTACGGCACTGGCGTAGCAAATCTTGAGAGGGCCCTGTAGCAAAATTTCCTTGAGGGCTCTTTTTTGGGCCTCTTAACATATAACGAGTTTTTGCTTACACATGTTGGGCCCCTATAGATTGGGGGCCTCGTATCGCTGATACAGTGGTAGCTACGCCCTTGGTCTACAGTAAGAAGACTCTGCTCAGGTTATTTCAAAGTTATGAAAATATCTTCAGATAATTCGCGATCTTACCCCATCCGCAGAAATTGTACGCAAACCCAATCAATACCAGACCGTATTTTTGACTACAAGGTCATACTGGTATCTCTTCTTAGATGCATCACCACAGGACATTCTTTACAGTCATCAAGCTCCTGTAACAAGCTGATCTGGTCTCACTTCTTATTGAGGACTTTGAACCAATATAGAAATGCACTAAATCCATAGACAAGACAAGAAGAAGATTTCTTGTAATAAATAAAAAATAAAAACAATTTACTTAACGAGCCAAAGTAATTTTGATTATCGCTGGACAAACAATTATTGGAAATAATAACGGTAATAATAAATACTAATTAAGAAATTGAAATTTTGTGTTTTAAATGATAAATTTGATTTAGTTTTATTATACAAGACAGTAATTTGAAATGTGCCTTTGTGTTTCGAATGCAGTGTTCAATGCGGCGCATAATACTAATTGCTTTTGAATTCTTCATCATGTATATTGCTGTAACATATGCTGCGGAATTTTCTTACTTTTGAATAATTTTTAAGTTCCATTTTTTAACTCATATATAATTTCTCTCTTTTATCAACGTTTATTACAAAACGCGCGAACTGTCGCAGTCAGAATTAAGAATGAAACTGTAGTGTATCTTGATACAAAATTTATATGCCGTGTTTAGACTTCTTGAGGTCATAGTATCCTGCTCAAATGCTGATCCCCTCCACCCCCCACTCATGACAGTGGACATTGCATGACATACGTAGTCTGATACTCATAAACGGTAAGCCGTAACAAATAAATGCCAGTGACTCAAACTCACAAATCTACCTTACAATCCGTTGTATAACACGCACTTTTAACACAAAAAGTAAGATCGAAATTTACGGGTGCACTTTATACGCCGAATATAATAAAGATAATTATAAAAAAAAATGATTAGCATAGGAAAAAATTAAACTTTTAAATATATCGAAATATTATTTATTTAAAGTAAACGATATTCCTTATATATGAACTTAGAGGGTTGTATTTCTAGAAGTATACTATTTTTTTTTTAGTAAGGCGTGAAATAAGACCTCTAATAATAAACTTCAAAACATAAAATTATTGCTCATGGACATTTCAAGTTTCTTCGTAAAAAAGAGTGCGCGTTATACGGTGATTTAACCTAAAAATTAAAAAATGCTGCTTTTTTTTTATAGTATTAGTACGTGTTATAACACTGGATTTTTGGAAGGGACAATCCAACTGTTGCCTTTCGACTAAATGAGTAAACATGGTGTATGGTGGTAGGCCTAAGATTAGACATGGACGGCTCACGTGATATAATAATGTAGCCTTGTCACTCATGCCAGTTGCCATTCCGTTTGAATTTCCAAGGGTTTTTTTTGGGGGGGAGGGGGAATATGAGCGAGAATATTTGTCGATTAAAATGATTTGGATCAGGATTTTATTGAGACCGAATCAAAAGCGAAATAAGCCCCTCGCCTTTGTGCTCGAGGCCTAGGTCTGGGCCTAGTTTACACATGTCTTATATCGTCTATGAGTATTTATGCTCAAAAAGAACCCCCCTCCCAATCGTGAGCCTATATCATAAGAACGAAACAATAAAAAAAGAAAGAAAAATACTCGCTGAATCACAAAATTTTATTTAAAAAAAAAAGGAGAGTGGTTATTTTTGTATTTTAATAAATTTGGAAAGAAAGGAAAACAAATACTTTAAGACACTCTTGTTTGTCTTTAATTTGCTCTATTTCTGTACCTATTTCAAGGAAGAATTTAGTTATAAAAGTTTAAGTGATTTGCTTAACAAATGTAATAGTTATGTATATTTTTAACTTTTAGTAAAAATAGACCAAAAATACATTTAAAAAATTTAAAAATTAGTTATTCGTCTTATTAATTAGTTTATTATATATTTATAGAGAGCTTATTTTTAAAAGAATTTTTCCTATCGTAAACGAGTTATTTGTGTAAACCTCTCATCGCTGTAGACATAATGTGAAAGCTGAAGGTTATGAAATTTTCCATCAGATAGCGGGGTACAGTATGAGAAAATCGTTCTGTACTCTAGTGCAGGGGTGTCAAACTCGCGGCCCGCGGGCCACATGTGGCCCACTACAAACATTTTTACGGCCCGGTTAATATATTGGCACACAATAATATATAATGACTTATCAAAATTCTCCCGAATTAGGAAAGATAGTAGCAGAGAAGAGACGTCAAGTGTCAGGACGTACATATTAAATTTTTCTAGTCCTTTTATATATGTTTATTACAATGTATTTCTCGAAATAATCCTACGTTTCTGTGAATTTTGATTTACTTTGTGGCTCACCTTAAGTTAAACCTTGTTTATTTGGCCCAAGTCTACCTTTGAGTCTGACACCTTTGCTCTAGTGCCTCACAAGAATAGATAAAATCAGGACTCACACACAGTCTAATAACTCTAAACTCTACTCAAATATAGCCATCTACAAAGCTCAATATTTTAACCTCAGGGATATTGCGGACCGTGAACTGAATTATTATATTTTAAATATCTTAATTAAACAGTAAATGGAGAAAAAAATTTTCAAAAAAACTTTGAATAGGGAAATATGCAAATTAATTAAATTGTTAGTAATTAGTAATCTGAGAATCACACAAAAAAGAAAAAAAAAGGGAAAGAAAATTTTTTTAAAAAGTTTAAAAACACGATAAAAGCTATAAAAAGTAAAGTGGAAGAGAGAAAAAGAGGACCGAAGAAAACGCTTTTAAATTTTTTTTAATGATCTCGACTTCTTAAGGTCTAATTGCTTTTACCAAGACTCGAGCATTCAAAGGGAACGAAGTTTAAGTGCAATACGTTTACTATACAAAAAAGAGTACTCCCATAGATAAACGATTCAAAATCAAAAACACTAAGGATAAAAATCGTGTATAATTGAGTTCAAAAATGCACCACAATTTGAAATAATTCCTTAATTTATAGAGAAATACATGCGTTTTTTTTTTCAATAATTCTGTTTTTACATTAAGAAAATATTGAATATGCTCATTGGAAATTAAAATAATTTTATATCACATTAACCCTTTCGTGGGCCTTGTGAAGTTTACTTCCCAATTACATGATCTTACAAAATACACCTGTGAGAAGCGCAAAATTCAGTATAATATATTGGCATTGATATTACAACGATGGGAAGACTAATTCCTGCTTCAGTTTTGTGCCATTACACATAATCCAGCTATTATGGCATCTGTAATTCAGACAAAAAGCGATGGTACTAAAGAAGAACTACCTTGTCCATAAGCTGTCACTTTAAATCGATGACATTGGTGAAGTTGATCGCTTCGATCAAAGAAAAGAAAGATACCAAATAAGAGGAATATCTGAAAAATGGTGGCATCGTATGTTTTGTTTCTTTATTAACCTTGCCATCTTAAATAGTTTCATACTGTATCAAGTGAACAAAAGAAGCAGAGGTTTAGACCATCCAGCATTCCGTATAGTATTAGCTCTCAGCTAATTCTACATATTCCTCAAGAAAAATGAAAGAACCTCCTGCTAGCTTCCCAGGAAAGAAATGTTTAGTTCCAAATGATGTGCACTTAGCCAGTGTGGGAGATCATATGCCAAAGGATGGTTCCCAACTACAGTCGGACCTCTATATAACGAAGTCGCTAAATCCCGGAAAAAAGTTTGTTATAAGGAAAATTCGTTATATAGAGGTTCATCTCTTAATATACTTTATATAAACCACATAAAACAAATTTTAAATTCATAAACGCTATGCATTAAAAAAAGTTATTATTCACACATTGTTTTAAAATTAATATATGTTTATTTTATATGTCTTACCCATCAAGGGGGAAAAAGGTATAAAGAAAAACTGCAAGGAAAACAAGAAAAAAGATTGCCGAAGAACACACTGTATTCTCAATATTAAGAAAATAGTTTTATATTCAAATTAATGAATTTTAAGGACATTTTATAATTTACAGCATACAAGTACATACATTTAAAAATACATAATTATATAACTAGAACGCGGGACAACCAAACCAGTACAAGCTTTATGACTATCATAAAATGAGTTATTCTCTCTTAAAACTTCAAATTTTTTCAGAAATACTTTAAAAAATAGGGAGAAAAAAAATTGAATCACAAAAGAAAAAGTTCATTATGTAGAAAATGCACTTCACTATACAGAGGTTATTTTACGAAGAAAATCGTGAATTGTTCAAGGTTCCAGAGAAAAGTTAACTATATAGAAAAATTCGCAATAGAGAGATTCGTTTTATAGAGGTTCAACTGTATAAACGATTGCGTTGCAACATGCTTTTCATCTTTTTATGCCAAATAAGCACCATTAAATTTAATTTTCTTTGTAATGGTGAAGAGTTATTTGAGAAGTATTCTTCCCACCCCCAAAATTTAAATGTAAATATAAAATTTGGCAACATATAATGTATTTCTTTATATGCGATTGCTTAATTATTAATAAAACATATGCAAATGGCAAGAAATTCAAAAGAGAAATTAATGGCTCACGAAATGGTTTAACTTTCTGATCTTGAGTGAAAACTTTTTTTTAGAAATTTTGAATAAATTACATATGTAAATATTCCACATATTTGCTGTTTCTTCTAAAAAGGTGAAAAGTAATCCTTGCATTAAGTTTCGAACACTACTCAAATTTCCAATATGGACGGTGGCCGCAGTAACCTAGTGGTCAAGGTAACGGATTCGTGGCTGGCGTGTCATGAGTTCGAGCTTGGTGCAGCTGAAGACCAGCCGTGTAGGGGAGCGATGTTCATTAAATCTGTCGAGAACTCAAACTTCCTCCTGTTGCTGTGATGTGGAAGTTAGGAGAACGGGTGCCAGCTCAGTTGTTGTCCTCGTCACTTGACTGTAGTTCAAAATTACGAGGTCCGTTGCCAAAAGCCCTTGAGTAGCTGAACAGTGCGATATTAATATTCACTCACTCACTCAATAGTGGACCCCTTTTCTCAATTCTAAAAAAAATTTTCTTCAATACAACAAATGTTTTTATATACAAGAATAAATTTATTTATATTTTTTAACACATTTATACGTCAGCTATTACCTACTATTGGAAAACAAAAAATTAATTAATTTTTGAGAATTCTTTAAATTAGTAATTTAACTCAACTTATACACTTTAATTCAAAATAAATAATCATATATACATGAATAAATTAATAAAATGCATCCAGGGAGAATATATTCAAGATAAGTAAAGCGGAAATTGAGATAAAATTTTAAGAGGAAATGAGAATTATTCTCAAAAAGATCTTGTTGAAATTTTATGGTTCGGTAAGAAAAGCATCACACATACTTTCTGCCCTTATGAACAATTATAACTGCAGAAAAATAGTACTCATCTCATACTTAAAACAGACAAATATGTGATGAAGTATCTCAAAATAGAATAACTCACTGTAACCTTTGGATTTCTATGCAATTAAAAGTTTTCTTGACTTTAAAATATATTATTCACTGGTGTATATTTTACTCGCAAATAAATACTTAAAATCCTTTCAAAAAGTCTACACATTTAAAATTTACGACAGTAGAGAACAGATAACTTGGTTCTCGAAAACCCGGCTGTCCGGATAACTCGGCCGCCCCCTTGAAGGTGAAAAAAAAGTTAAATGCAGAAATTATTGTCATCCTGCATTATATAAGATGCAGAAATTATGGCCGATGTCATAGTTAATGAAAAAAAGCCGGAAAATGATGAAGATGTTAAATTTGAGGACACTGTACTAACTCCTAAAGTAAAACATAGCGAGGGACTAAAGTCTGACAAAACCGTACAATAAGGTGCGTCGGTAATGAACTTACTGTTTCTTCGTTGTCTTCGTGATGAAGCAGCAAAATGCGGAGTGTAGTACGGAACACAACAGGACATCACGCATTGCCTTAAAAATAGAAACCCCCTTTTGCAAAGTCGTCTGCTAGATTTCCGTTATATAGATAGCTTTATTCCTCCATAAGTTATTTTTTAAGGTATGTCTGATCAGGTAAATTACTATGTACTTTATATTCATTAATTTTCAATTTCATGTAGTAAATATTCTGTACTTTCAAAAAGTATATACTTTTCCTTTGTTTAAGTGTGTTTGTGTAGTTTATTTTCAGTAGTATTCTCAAATAATCAATACATACAAATGCAACGCATTATATATATATTCTGTGTAAACACACTCTTATTTATTCTTTTTTAAACCCATTCTCGTTAACCCGGCATTTTCACAAATTCGGCCACACTTGGCCCACATTAGCCCGCTGTTTCAGGTCTCTACTGTATTTGGCTTTCAAAACTAATTGCAGACGCATTTAAAGCATTTGTATAACTTAGAAAAGTTGCGTAGGAACGAAAGTTTAAAGGAAATTAAATTATAAAAGTTTGTAATTTTTTATAAATATAAACTTTTATTAAAAGTTTTACTAAAGGTGATTTTTCTAGCATTGTAATTTGAATGTTTCATATCTATCATTTAGTTTACAATAGCGTATATCCAAGAAAATCACTTAAAAAAGAATAGATGAAGAAATTGCTGCTTTAACTTTCCTTTTGATTTTTAAACTGCCAGAAAATGTTTTCTTTAAACACAAAATTATTAAAATTGTATTAACTATAAGTTATAATATACACTTTGTAGTACAGGTAGTATTTTCACAAATGTCTTTGTAAAAACTGCTAAATAATTTCAGAAAAATTCAGAACACACCATTCTAATTTATAATATTTTTCAATGAAAAATACAAATCGCATTCCTCCGTTATTAATTTTAAAGATCATGAATCATACACCAGAACTTCGAAAATAAAATCAGATTTAATATTTGATTTTTTTTACATTAATTGATGGTTTTCCTTCTCAAATCCTTTTTTAAAATTACTAAAAATGACATAAATTAAGCCCTACAACTTTACAATAATACGTTTATTATACATTTTTTATTAATTATATTTTAAAATTTCGGAATCATTTAATGTCATTTAAATTAGAGTTTTATGCATAATATATTTAAAGTAGATACATTAAGAAACTGTTAAACTTACCAAGACGTTTCCAAATTATTTAGGTATCGTTGGTATTTCATAATGAATTGTTTCAATTATCTTACTTTATTTGAAATTGAATTACTAGAATTAATAATATTTTATCTTCTCTCTCTCTGAATAATTCAAACTTATCAAATTAAATTAGTTCTAGTTTTCCAAACATGTGATTATAATAATATTAGCTTCTAATCTATATGCGTAGAATAAATAATGATGATGATCTCATTAAGGGATGCCTTTTATATTCAAAAGTATGAAAGCTATTTAATACTGATAAAGCTTAATATAAAGAGATTTTAGAAATATAAATCTATTATCTCTTTATAAAGTATTAATTTTAGCTACAAGATTTTTTAAATAAAATGCAAATATAAAAACAAATAAATGGATGACCTAAAACAAAAGTAATTCGTTAATAAAAAAAATTCTGTTTTGCAAGGAATAAATATCTTTAAAATTTCCTTTAATGTGTGTATTTCTTAACAAATTTAATTCAGCCCTTCAAGAAAGAAAATTCAAAACTGAATACTTTTACAAATATTATAGGTGTGAAAAATAAACGTTTTTCTCTCTCTCAAATGAAACTTGTAGTATCACAACTGATAACATTTTAAACATATATACTTAGGTCAATGTTTCTCAAACTTTGGGGCGCACCCCCCTAGAGGGGAGTAATAAATCTACGAGGGGGACGCGAGCCCAAAGAAAAATCGAAAACAAAAGTTTATTTTAAAAAAATTATTAATTTATACTGAAAGTAAACAAACATGATTTGACATAATAAAAAATAAATACACATTTTCACTGCTGTAATACACTTATAAATATATCTCAGTACTATACACATGTATTTTATAATTAGTTTAACAATGACTCCATGAGCTTGTCATATGTAAAATTATATACAAAAATTAACACTCATCTTGATAATTTGTACGGTTTATAATTAATTCCTTAACTGCCGGTAAAAAGTTAGATGATTCGCTCCCCAATGCCCCCGTTTTCCATGTAGGCGCATGTATGCGATTTATTGTGAGGGAGGGGGAGAGAAATGGAATAAATATATAAAAGCAAATCATTCGTTAACACTGTCATTTTCCTTTTATTGCATTCCAAAGCCTTCAGAATCATTTTATGGATAGTAGCGCATAAAAAGGTTGTACTTTGGAAATACGTATATATACGTACGGGGTAATTAATACTTTGGCTGAGTGAGACGTTTATATACGCCTGTGGTACTTAAAATATTAAAGTCGTATTTTTGCTTTTGTGTCAAAGTATGTATTATTGATTTAAATGCACTGCTATTGTATGCAGGGGTGGGGGGTGATGAAAATTATGATAGAATATTGGGTCGCAAATATTGAAACTTTGAGAAGCACTGGCTTAAGTGGATCGAGGTTATACAAAGGGAAAATAAATATTATTAATCAAAACCTATTATGTACATTTTAACAGTTCATAAACCCAGTCCCATCTCCCTGCATCGTGGAATCAGTCCAATCCAAACTTTTTCCATCTTCCGCCTTATCATGCATTGTAATAATGAGAGTAGGTTTTTCTTAACAATTTGATATTTAAGAAGCTGTTAAATCTACCTATTGTGTTTTACTTGTAACTATTTAGTAGGTATCCTCTCATCACAATAAATGTTAAAAAACACTATACTGCTGTCCACACAAAATGCAACACCAAGGACTAGAGATATCACAATGAAATTTATTTGGCAGATAACATCTTGAACAAAGATCAAAAATTAAAATTACACCCTCTTGTGACGTGTGGATGATAACAAAATCAGTAGTTAGTGTAGCTGCCATTGTTGACCATAACCACTGTCACAGGTCTCGGCATGGAACCAAAGAGGTTTTGAATGTATCCTTGGGATACGGCAGTCCATGCGGCTTCTACATATTACCAAGGTTGATCTAGAGTAGTAATGGGGGGTGCATCACGACCAATAGTTGTGCTAGCAAGGACCATACGTTTTCGATTCGTGATAGATTGGGATAACAAGCAGGTCGAGCAAGCGATTCAATCTGATGTGTAAAGAAGAACTCTTGAGCATTGCCTGCCCCGTGTGGTCTCGTATTATCCAAGTGTAATATGGCTGATTGCAAGCACTGAATGGATGGGAGGAACAGGGACTCCAGCACTTCAGAGATGCAGTGCTGATTGTTCAGTACGCCGGCAATGCGTACTAGAGGGGAGCGGCAGTGAAATATACCACCCCAAACCATGATACTGGGTGCAGGACTAGTGTAACGAGGGATAACGCAACAGTTCAGCAACCTCTCACCACGATGTCTCCGAACTCGAATACGACCATCGTGATGTTGCAATCAGAAGCTGGATTCGTCAGTAACAACAATTCAGTTCCATTCCATTGCCCATGCTGTCGTTCATCGCAATTTTGGCGGAGAAAATGCCTGTGGTTTCCAGTCAAGGGTGAACGAAGCAATGGAGGCCTTGCGGACATACCACTCTGTTGCAAATGACTTCGAATGGTACGAGCGGACACCGAATGATGAGTAATAAACTGAATCTGTTGTGCTATGGTTCGTGATGGGGCTGCGCGATCCATCACTGTCATGCGCACAATTCGCCTATTGTCATAAGCAGTGGTGCAATGAGCTATGTTCGATCGGCTGTTTTGATCCATCGTTTCCTCCTGCATCCAGCGATGACCGATCCGAATCACAGTTGCTTGGTTTTGTTCAACACGTTGACCGATTTCTATGAAGGATAATCCGCAATATTCTTCTAAGGATACTATTCTTCTTTGATCGAGTTCAGAAACTTGGTCAAAAGACGCTCGATGTCTTCCACGGGGCATAGGTAAACAACTTTCGCAAAAAATATATTCCGTACTTCAAACCGGCAATTTGTTCTCCCTTTATATATTCACTTGCGTGTGGCGCCACGGTCACCCGTGAAGTGCGTCTGCGCTATAATGCTAACGATTTGCATATTTCATCGCCGAAAACGTTTGATGTAAATTTCACACGGTTTGCAGGCTTCCATTTTGTGTGGCGAGCAATGTAGAATACCTATTTTATTACCTATATTTGAATGCGTATTACTATGAAAAGCTCAAATATCTAAAATTTCATTCCCCTTGTGGCTGTTTTTAACATAAAAATTACTTTTTATTTTACTTTTGCCTTCCTCTATATACCAGAAAATATTTTTTTCCGTTAAGGTAGGTTATGAAATTTAAGAAAAAAAAAACATTTCGATCCACCATAATATATAGAGAAATTTTACTACATTGAATGTAAGAAACGTCCTCATAAGTCTGTTTGCTTCATAACTTCCGTATATTTGCGCAATACGTTGCTGTATTGTACATAACATTCCCCATTTCTGTCCACCCGAACATTTCACAGAAAGTTCAAAAACAGAATGGTAAGAGATTTAGAATTTATTCTGAAAAAAAGGAATGTAGTATACGGGTGAATCGCTTCGTCTTCGAAATTGTCAACGGATGTGAATTTTCTGGAAAGGTAGTTCCAAGGACATTCCAGATATATATGAAATTCTGGAAAGAGACACAAACTGGAAGTAAAGCAAAGACCTGCCAATTTCTAGTGACTCATATATGTGATTTGAAACCCATAAGAGCCGATAAGACATAAAGTTATTTTTATTTTTATTTCCTTTGCAAGAATATACGTTACATGTTAAATATTATAAAAAAATAATATAAATACTTAAGAACTCTTTTTAAAATTAATGTTTCAATCATATAAAAGTCATTATTTTTTTTTTTATTTTAACAGTTTTTCAAAGTAAGCATACTTTTTTTATTAACAATTAGCAAACATTAAGACTTAGGAACTCAAACCGATCCTTTTGCGACTTTAAAGGATTTATTTTTTTCTATTTTTAAAATTGGTGATTGACGTATTTAATAATAAAGTAATCCACATCTTTTATGCAGAATATCAAGAAAAAATGTATTCTAAACGAAGTTACGTAAACGGAAACGTTTAGTGTAAAACGTTTTGTCAAATCACTTAGAGCCAATGATAAAACATTCACGGGTTATATATTTTTTTTCCGTGGCGGTAGCCTAGTGGTGAAGGCATCGGATCGTGGCTGGCGTGTCATGAGTTCGAGCCCGGTATCACTAAATTCCCGCAGTGTAGGGGTGTTATGCACAAAATATCTGTCGTGAGCTGAAACGTCCTCTTGTTGATGTGGTAGTTAGGAGAGGGGGTGCCAGCTCAGGTGTCGTCCTTGTCACTTGACCGTGGTTCAAAATTACGAGCCCTCGTGTGGCTTAGCAGTGTGACGTTAACACACTCACTCTTATTCACTATATATTTTCTTTTCCTTATAACATTTTTTTACTGTGATTTCTAACGTGTTTTGTGTCATTTGGTAAGTATTGAAGTGTACAATCAAAAAGTGTGTATATTTGAAGAATAAATGTGTGTGTGTGTGTGTGTGTGAACACAAAGCCTAATAAAACTGTGCAATAATTTAAATTAAATTTATTGTTATGATTTTTAGTTATTTTAAATCTAAACAAATTAAAGTAAACAATTACTTTCAAAATTTTATGTATATCAACCTCATAATCTTGACAGAGTTAAAAAAATATAAAAACTCATTTAAATACTTTTGTGACAGAAAATGTACAATAATAGAAAAATTTCAATAAATAATATTATCCGTAATAAAATAAAAAATTAAAGAACCCACATTCTTAAAAAAAGTATTTCAAACATTTATTAAAATGAAACTTGGGTACGTATAGTAGCATAATCTTTGGATTTACTATTGTTTTTGTTTCACGATTGTTCCTCGAAACTGTTCATTATCAAATATTTCTTAAGCACTGAAAAACTCCACAATCGAATTTCTTTTTTTTAAAATACTTGAAGAAAAATATGCTTTGAAAAGTTCAATTAATCAATGTAAATTACAAAATTCAAGTCATTTGTTAAATAATTTAGCAGAAAAAGTATGTAGCTCTGGAAATTTATCTATAAAACATTAAAAGCCTTTCATCATTAAGCATAATTAACTCTTCGTTGCAACGGAAGAAGAATAGGATCTCTATTTTAAAGCCTCTCTAACTAAGAATTTTTCCAGACTTTTTTCCCTACTACAATTAGATCTCACTAGCTTTCACAAAAATTACGTTTGTCGTAATGAACTTCCTCTTTCAGTTGTTTTATAGTGAGTACGTGCCCAGATCAACTGTATTTGTTACCTCTAATTTATTTATTTTCTTACATAAGAGAACCGTGTCATTCAACGGGAACTGTTTTCGGACAACAGTATAATCCGTGGATGGAAGTTTGTTAGGTTAAGCAGAATATACAAAGACGAAAAACAAATAAATGAAATAAAATAATTTTCGTTAAAATTTTTCGTTCGAGGATAAATTTATTTTTGATTTATACATTTCGACTTTAGAACAACCATACACATATCCAATAAGAAGGTACTGTGGAATAGTATTATTCTTTAGTGATGAAATAAAAATATTTTAGTAACGTTTAAATCAATAAGCTTTTACCACTTGAAGAAAATCGATGTAACATTTGAACTAAATGGGTACAAACATTTATTGTAATACAAACAAAAAACGTAAGGTATTCGAACACATTCGGTGAACCTTTTTTTAAAAATATAGCGTACCAAAATATTATTAATGCTTCTAACCGATCGATACTTATAAATATTAATACTTAACTACAGCAAAATTTAACATAAGTATCTAAAATTTACAAACATCCCAATTATATGAAATTTTAGCATTTATTAAAATTTCTTAGAAAAATATAATCAATGACTTAGTACCAATAAAAGTATTACTAAAATAAATTGCATGCATTTAAATAGGAAATGCAATAAAATTTTAATAGTATATTAAAATAAAAAACATTTAGAGCTGATCGAATATGTGACACATTTAAGAAGAAATTTGATATATTTAAGAAACTCTTATTAAAATCACGGGCTTTAGCTCAAAAAGTATTCATACAGTAAACATATTCGTACATTCCTTAGAAACTAATATAAATATTAGGTTCAAAAAGTTTTATAGAAAAACAGTTTTAAAATAAAACTAGAATTATCAGACACAGCATGACATATTTTGAACCGTTTAAATGTTCACTTCTGGTAAATTAAGGACTCCCACACTTTTGGTTTTTCTAATTTTATATAATTTATTGTGTGTAATTTGGCCTCTGTGTAACGTAGAAACAAAATAAAGCGTGTTTTGTAAAGCTAAAAGATTACTCTGTTCAGTGTAACACACAGGGGTTTTTCAAGGGGGAGGGGAAATATGCGAAGTTCGAAAGCCCATCATTCTCGTATCATACCCCTATACCCCGTCAAATATATCCTTTTGATTTTATTGATTTTCGAGAATTAAAAACAGTTAAAAATAAATTACTGTGTAAATAATTAGCATTAATTAATGAAATGAATTATTAATAGCAAATATTTAATAAAACTACTTAATTACTTCATGTGATTTGTTTAATTACTATCAATTATTATTGTTTCTAAATTATTAAATTATTATTAATTAATTAATGTTACTTTTGTTTGGAATTATTTTACGTACGACATACGTAGGATCAGTGGCGCATGCAGGAATTTTTCAAGGGGGTGTCCAGGGTCGAAAGTCCACCATTCTCGTATCTTTTGCTCCACTATACTACCCAACAAATTCTTGTGATTTGATCGATTTTAAGGCACAAAAAACAGTAAATTTAATTATTGAATAAATAATTAGCATTAATTGATAAAATTAATTATTAATAACAAATAATTAATTATATTTTACATTCTATATACATAGAAATATAATCAATCGGGAAAAAATGAAGGACTATGCTGGGTGTCCGGACCCGGTGATCCCCCCTCTTTGTGTGCGCCTCTGCATAGGATTATAATCAATCCAAAAAAAATCAAGGGTGATATGTGTGTGTGGAGTGGGGGTGGGGGGAAGATCCGGACACCCTAGACCCCACTCCTTGTGTGTTCGACTGGTTCTATTCAATAAAATAAAGGTATACGTTTTGATGTAATTTGGTCATTTTATCATGTTCGGATAACTTCTAATTACAAAGTAAAAAATATTATAGAAAAATTAACATAACTTCAAGATAATTTTTATTTATATGGAGTAACACAAAACAAGGAATTTAAATTCTTAAATAAGTAGCTAATAGCTTAGTTAGCTTATTTGAAGTAGACAGCTAACATTAAATAGTTAAACTTATTAAAAGTTTTGTAATGAGAGTTAGAGCTCTTCAAAGTAAGTATTTAACATTGAACAGAATGAGCTACCCAGATTACAACCTTCAGATTAAACTTATGATGAATTCTTTGGAGAAGTCGAATTATGCAGGAAAACTAATATTATTGGTAAGACGCCATATGATTTATTCCGCTGGGACTTTCTGGATGGCAAAGGGAATTATCTCTGAACGATATCATTCTTATTAACGACATTCTACCCCGGAGGCTCGTATAATTGTCTTTTATCAGGGCATGCATCATAATCCACCCTCTCTTAAACAAATTATCTCGTTGATTTTGCCTGCTAAGATACTGGAGATTAAATATCTAGAAAATATTGCTAGTAAAAGGCCCGAAATCTCTGAGAAATATCTTAAAAGTACAAAGTTGTTGATAAGTTTAGCGTTTGGTTAACGAAAAATTTCTGCAAATGGTTTATCAATATTTGCTTTTAAACAATATATTTTAATAGAAATATTAATTATGTGTTTATTTTCACGAGTAATCTATATAATACCTATTTTTCTCTTTTTATGAATGTATATATATATATATATATACAGTTAAAATCGCTTAACATGAAACTGAAGAATGAAATATTTTCTTCGTATTAAAAGAATTTCGGGATAAAGAATATTAAAAAAAATAATCATATTTGAGCAAAATTAAGTTTATTAGTGCTTACTTTATTTACATATGCATGCATATATTTAACACAAATCAATTAAACAAAAAACATTAACAATAACTTAATTCAAAATTTTCAAGTTTTGGGGGAAAAAAGAGAAAAAAACAATGATTGAGTTTTTGGAAACTAATCTGATATTTTCTTTGCATTGTTTCTTATCATAAAATTGTCAACAAAACTTTCTCGATATCGTCCATTTTGTTATTCATTTCCCCATTGGAATGTGCGTCTAAATAACAGCGCATACTTTCCACGACGTTCCTTATTTTGAATGATGGGGGAAAAAGAGCTGCGTTATTCATCACGTCGGAATCTACATCAATGATAATTTTTGTGCTATGAACAAATTACAAAATGTATTTGTTGCCATAATTGGGGCTGTACACACATTATCATCATCTACTGCAATACATTCTTCCGATAATACAATAGAAAAGTCCAGTCCGGATGGTGTTTTCCGTATTTTGCTCATTCCCAGAATTGTTAAGCGATTAGTTTCGTGTTAAGGGGGGGGGGGGATGCATAGTGTTTTTCAGGGACCGTTTTAGGCTCAAGTGTAGTATAGG
>BMAV01024567.1:1038949-1066677 GCA_019973955.1 Trichonephila inaurata madagascariensis
GATAATTAATTTTTTTAGTTTACCAGCATAGCGGGAAATAACCTTTTAACCATATTTTCCTCTACTAAAAAATTGCCACGTTTGCATTTTTCTAAACAAGATGATGCATTTCTGCCAATACTGTAAGTATCTGACCAATCACGGTATTCATTAACGGAAATCATGATTCTAAAAGCTTCCGGTTAAGGAAGCTATAAGAACTGAAATCTCTGGAACGCAAAACGAGTGCTATGGTGTATCGTCTAAATGTCCTTGTGTTTGACCACTTGTGTTTGTTGTATGTGTAAAATAAAATGTCAAAGTAAATTAAAATACCAAAATGTTTCCTCATCTTTTGAATGACTGCAGCATGAATAAAGATTATCCTAGGAAAAATTTAGTTCAAGTGGCGAGCTGTATATACGAACTTAAATGTATAAATTTCATTAAATAGCTTTATATATATATATATATATATATATATATATAGTAAAAAAGTGACAAGTGTCTTTCTTTTTATTCGAAAGAAATACTATATCGTCCTTATAAAATAATGTTTTCCCTAGAATATACGAATTTAATTTTTTTTTTCTATCCTGCATATAGCACGTCTTAAATAAATGAGAATGTAGAGGAAAATTTTTTAAAAAAAATTCTGATATCAAACATTTTATTTTAAAAATACTTCAAAAAATAATAAGTGACAATATTAAAACAGCTTTACTAAAAAGTGTGTCTCCTGTATGTGAATTAAAGCAGAATATTTTTTTATAAAGTATTTTTTATACGTAATTATTCATTATCAACTAATTGTTCTTGGAAATATAAGCTTGGCATCACTAATCTCTCTTTTTTTCTAAAATATTACTTTATCACATGTTTTGAATAACAATGACTCCAGATTCTACAATAGGCTAAAGTATCAACCTTATTACGTTTCAAATTTTAAATTAACTGTCAAAAAGATTTTATTATAAATTACACAATTAGAAGATTCAGAGCCGTATTTGAAATAATAATTTCGAGTTAAGGTCACGCAATTTGGCTGCAAGGTCACGAACTTCTTGAACGGAGCTGTTCTAATGGAGTCACAAACTCGAGTCGTGATTCCACCCATTGCATAACTGAATTATGGAAGTTGTAGACCTAGAGGTATTCTAAGTTTAAACTAAGTAACCAACGTCGAATAATGTTATTAAAGTTGTGTTTAACTCTCTTGAGTTTTGCATCTTGCTACAGCTATATATCGCATTTCGGTTCAACAATTGATTTTTAGCGGTCTTTTGCATATTTTCATTAAGAAAGATAAAAAATTTACTTTTTATACGTAGCATACAAAACTTTCAACTTATGCCGTAAGGCAGGGGAGCTCAACCATTTTTTCTGCCGGGCCGCATACATGATGATTAATGGGCGGGGGGGGAGGGGGGAGAAACGCTTTAAGACCAAGGAAACATCGGAAATTTAAATTGTAGAGAATGATCAAAATATTAAAAATCCTCATTTGTTTTTTTAATTATTTTTTTGTCACTGAATTTATCAAATACTGAATTGGAGAAGCATTTAAGGTATCCTACTACGTTCGGAACCATGATTTTAAAAAAGCACATAAATGGATAATTTTCATGATATTTAGTGTCACTTAGATTAGAATACATGTATAAAATTGTTTTAAGGACATTAAGACAAAAAACATTATTTAAATACAATATTTTGGCAAAAAATTAACTTAGAATAACCTTTTTTCCAAATGTTCTCCTTTTGTAAAAAATGCTTCTATTGTATTAATATTTTGCCTGTATATAGCTCAGACCTCTGTACAGAGCCTCAAATATGTGAGTTTTGAAAAATTCACATTATTTTCAGAGTTACAACCATTTGAAATAATTATCGGCGTGTTTTCTTAAAATTTCTCCCTTCTGTTTTCGTAAAAAATGGATAAACCGACTTCCAAGTTATGCGTTTCAAAAATTCTAGTTGAGCCTCTATACAGAGGTCTGAGCTGAATACAGGCAAAATATTAATGCAATAGAAGCATTTTTTACGAAAGGAGAACATTTGGAAAAAAGGTTATTCTAAGTTAATTGTTTGCCAAAATATTGTATTTAAATAATTTTTTTTGTCCTAATGTCCTTAAAGCAATTTTATACATGCATTCTAATCGTGATACTAAATATCATAAATATTATCCATTTACACGCTTTTGCAAAATCATGGTTCCGAACGTAGTCGGATACCTTAAAAAACACTCCTACACAATTTCTGCATCAGTAAACGGTTTCGTATAATTACCAATAATAAAACCAACTTCATAAGATGTCTTTGTTACCGCTGTGTTATTACCACTGACAAAATACTTTGTTGCTGTTGCCAAGATTATTCAAGAAAGTCTATTTATCACCTCTTGAAAGAATCAATGAATGATTTTTGTCTATTGGTATTTTTTAAATACAGAGCACTTTTGTGACAAATCAATCAATTACGCATACATGTTTGTTTTCCGCTACAAAATAGTCAACTTCCTGGTCTTGAAACCATATGTTTTCTTCGAATATTTTTCGCTTGCAAGACATGAGGCATAGTTCGACAAACAGTTCCACTGATAAAATGGTCACTACTTCACTGTTGTCAGTTATCACTAACTGTTGCAGTTACAAGTAGAAATATATATATATCAATTCGCACTCGTATGACATCGACACCAAAAAACAAAGTTGATATATTTGATTTCTTGACTGAAAGAATTTCTAGTCAAATTTTTAATACTTTGTTATTAAGTAAATGAATTTCTCAGAGCAATGGACATCACCGGGCCACTTAAAAAGGCGCAGTGGGCCGCAGGTTGAGTATCACTGACTTAAGGAGACTTGCTACGTACGGAACCGTGATTTTGAAAAAGCGCATAAACCAATTATTCTTTTGCAATATTTGTAGTGAATTGAATGACATATAAAATTATTTTAAGAATATTATTACAAGAAAAAATTATTTAAATGTAATTTATTGGCAAAAAAGAAAAAGAATGACATATTTTCAAAAGATTCTCCTTTAATGAAAAATGCTTCTATAATTATATACATAGGCTTTCTACACAGAGGTTGAACTAAGATTTTTGAAAAAATCAGTTTCTCAATCATGGTCAATTGAAAAAGCAACGGGTGTTTCTGCGAAAATTTCTCTACTCAGATGTGATAAATTATGATTAAGAATACTTTTGAATTATATACTTCAAAAATTTTAGCTAAGTCCTTGTAGAGCTCTTTATATCCAAAATATCATTAGTGTAGAAACATTTTCTGAAACCCAGTGGATGAGTGGTAGTGTACCGTGCTTCCATGCTACAACCCCGGTCTGAACAAGGTCGACTCAGCCTTTCATCCCTTCAGTGGGTCGATAAAAGAGTATCAAGCTTAGCTGGTAACTAAACACAGGGGGGTTTACGTCAGACTGACCACTTGACCGAAACATCTGCACATGCAAACGAGCGCCTAAGGTCACGTAAGCTGAGATAGGCACAGTAGGCATTGGCCCTCATGGGCTTTTGTGTCTCACTGAGTTCAATTCAGAAACATTTTCCATAAAAGGAGAATGTTTTGAAAATATGACCTTTTCCTTCCTTTTTCCCAAAAAAATGCCTATAAATAATTGTTATTTTTTTATTAATGTTCTCAAAACAATTTTAGAAGTAAACGTAAATTCTAATTCAACAGACACTAAATATGAAAAAAAAAATCCATGTACACAGTTTTTAATAATCACGGTTTTGAACATACTCACGATCACCTTTAGAATTATATAACTTCTTTTAATTAAATCAGCACATTATATAAATTTTTTTGAAAACGTTTTTCTGCATTGAAATTTGATCTATTTGTAATTTTGTATTCATTATTCACACTACTTAGCACTTTGCAATATTAATCACAACTTTTATTCGCCGTACACTTCACTATCTCTATATAAAATCACTATTAATCATTACACTATTATCATTAATAACGCAGTCTAAAGCCATTGCAGCATGATTAAAAAACTTCGACGACTCGTTTATCAATCTGATAACATACTGGTAAAAATTTTACAAACGGAAGTAGCGTGGGAAAAAACGCCTCAAATATTTGTTATGAATTCTGAATCCAGCATGGGGCCAGAAATCACTAATAAAGTAATCTAAAGAGCTTTGGAAAAAATCTTAAACGTAATACATACGAAAAATACTTCAAAATTAATAGCAATGCCATATAAATTATATTGTCATATTATCATCAGATTGAAATCAATGAATTTATGATAAAAATGCTCTTGTTCCTTAACCTTCAGAAAGAGCAAATCTTTATTATTATGTAAACGCTCTTGTTCATGATTTTATGGAAAATTCCTAAAAATTATGAATCATCCAATTTTTTTTTAAAAAAATTCAAAAAAGAAAAATTACAAAAAGGCTGATTTTTTTGAAAAATATCTCTATAAAAATATGAATTATTATTTTAATTTTTCTGAACGTTTTAGTAAATCAGAATGTAACAGTAGCTTGCAAAGACAGTAAAATACATTTAAAGAGCAAAAAACGCTTAAGACGAAATATCGAGTAACACTAAATAATGCATATGTCCCAACAAACTACTGTATATTTCCATGCAGTTTTTTTCCCTCAACACAAAACGAAAATCGCTTAACACAAAAAGATTTTCCATCTGGGAATGAACAAAATACAGAAAACACCAGTCGTGCAATCGAGATTTAAGAGGGGTGTTAAAGGAAAGACAGGTATTCTTACATGTTTCGTAAAAAGGAGGCTAAATTGGCTTTGAAATACTCTCGTAATCGCCTGTGACACGAGCCAATTTTGTTTTTCTATGTTACTTTCAGCCTCTACCTCTACAAACTCTCCACGCCTAAATGAAATGAATGTTGCAGTTCTTGTTCTCACATCATCCAAAATGAGAAACATTATAAAAAGTAAGCGCAGTTATTTAGATTTAGATGTACATTTTAATGATGGAATTAAAAACAAAGTGGACGGCATTACACAATTTGTTGAGAATTTAACGCTAAAAAAGACAATACAAAAAAAAAGAAAGAAAAGAAAAGAAAAAAAATATCAGATTATTTTCTAAAAACTCAATAAATGTTTTGTTTCTTTTAAAAAATTGAAAATTTAGCATTAAATTTCATTAAGCGTTTATGAATGTTTTCCTTTCATTGATTTTTATTAAATGCATGCGTATTTAAATATCTATGTAAAGGAAATGTAAACTTAATTTTGTCGAATATATGTTTTTTTTTTAACCTTAACACGAAATTTTTTTAGTCCCCTAAGTTTCGAGTTAGATGATTTCCACAGTGTTCTATTACGAAGATACGGCAGATATGTTCTATCTGCAAAACATACATTGTTGAGTAATTATCGAATATTTTGAGTAGGGACATGATATAAAAATAAAAAATGTTTGCAAATAAAATTTTAAAAAGTAATACACATTCCAGAAACAATTAAAATTTACCCCAATTAATATGAAAAATGAGAGAGAAATAAAAATGGCTAACATGACGGAACATTTTGTAATTAATGAATGTATGTTTCTTTAATTCGGTAGCCTTAATCAGACATTATGCATGTATTAGAAATACTTATAATGTTGCCAATAATGAGTAATAAAATCTATTACTTGATCATAGCAGTTAAAGAGAAATATATAATTTTACTATATAACAACATACTAGTAGGTGAAGTATCTTATAATACACGAATTTTGAAATAGACATGGATTGTTTCTTTTAAAGTTTTTCTGTTCATATACGATCGTTTTATATCTTATAATAAATGTCTTAAAATGTATACTCTTCGAGAGAATATGGAGAATGTAAGAAATATACTTAAGGTATCCGGACTACTTGCGACAAATTAAAAAAAATAGAGATTATGGAGATTCTTTTGGGGTTTTTAAATTATTTTAGTACATTTTAAGAAAAACATGCTAAAATTATGAAAAGAAAAACAAATTATTATTACTAAAATGGGAAAAAATGTGTAAAAATTGACAAAAAATTACATAAATGGAGCCCATTCTGTACAAAAAGTCCGAAAAAATTTTAAATTTTGATGTGTTGCTTTGCTATTCATTTTTGAAATGACCTTCAGGCTAAGAGATACTTTAATTTTTACAAGAACTGAAGCATTTTATCTGAGTTATTATATGAAATTGCTTCTAAAAACCTTATATTCATATAAGGGACAGTAAATTTTGTAGTTAAACAGTGATTGATAGATATGAAGATTAAAACACTTCTATTATTACACATAACATACACGAAAATTTTGAGTTAATTATTCTCAAAACGTTTTGAGCAATCTCTGTCCCCGTTTGAGCATTTTCAAAAACAAAAAAAAAGAGAAAAACTCATTTTAAAGTATGGCATCTGGCCTCAAGTAGGGGCATCTGCTTTTACACTTGCTAAAACACTTGCAGTTTTTGTTCTAGTGAATGGAAAATAATAAACTTAGTTTTTTTACGAAGTTAATAAAATGACACATAAAAAAAATCATAAAAATATTTCTCAATTGTTGGCAAAATTCCCAATTTTAAGGTAGTCGGATACCTTAAATAAAATTAAATTTATTTTACTTGATATTCAAGATATAATAACTGTAGCATGTGTATTTTTCAAAAGTCTTAGAAGTCGGTTCACGCTAACAGATTTTATCATAAGAACATTTTAAAGATAAAGTCTGTGTGAAAGAACACGCATCAAATTATTTTGAGCTATAAAAAAATCAATTATACTAAATCCGCTTTCAGTTTTTTGGTATAATGTTAAAAAAAAAAAGGAAAATTTTATTTTGCATTTGGGACTATCTCTTAACGTTTTTTCGTGAGAACGAAAAATTAATTTTGCGTGTTCCTTCTAAACCATGCACATTTAAAAACCGAATTAAAATCATTAGTAGTCGTCTCAAAGAAAATTCTGCTTGTACTTTGAGAAGCTAATTGAAGGAAAACAATGATTAAAAACAGGAAAATTGTTTTTCAACAAATCCGGTGGGTATTGTTCGAAAATAACTTGGCTGTTACACACGAATGTATTGGAATGTATTCCTAAAAAAAATACTAATGAATTTTGCAAAACGTAGTTATCTCTATCACACAATCTTTTATTCGATCTTCATTTTAAAAAAAGTTTTCGATTGATTACTCTTAAATTTAGCCTATGTTTTTCTTAACATTTTTAACTAATTAATATGAATAACAGTAAAAATACGAAAGTGTTCCGGAATATAAAGGATAAAAGTGTTTGAAAGCCGCTTTAATTCAGCTATTGTTTTGATTAGTTACTGTTTCATTTATTATTTATATGTTATGTATTTCTTTTTATCACGGTGATGCACAATCTAAGTCTCACCTAAATGCTCTATCCAGCGTTTTAAGACATTCGTAAAAACGTCCCTTGAATTTCAGAGTTTAAGAAAATTAATTTAAGAGCATGTTAACCTTTTCGTTTATGCCTTTTTTTGTATTTATATGACATAATTGGGAGAATGTGCGCAGAATTTGATTTTAAAATTTTTAAGCAAGAAAAGAAATTATATTTGTCCACATAAATGCCATTAAATTTTAAAAATATTCTTATTTGTTTTAATATAATTAACCAAAAGGGCATTTAATTCATACATTGCTTTAGCTTAAAAAACTGAGAAACAAGAAATGCGGCGACACAACTTATTTCATCTTGTTTGTATAAAAAATAATTTTAAAAAGATATCGTCCTTTAAATACTACTGTATTTAATTATGAATTATTAGGTCCTACATTTTTCAATACTTATATTTTCTAAAAAATATTTGCATAACAACGTTTTAATTCGTTCTATGTTGTTTCTACACATACAGTGCACAGAACTAGCAAGCAAATAAAATATTTAGAATATCTTTTTTTCTTTTACTTTTAAGTTATATAAAAAACATGTACAAAAAAGCATGCATACATCATTCTCTTTCCAGAACAGATATTTTGCATAAATTTACAGCCCTATAATACAAAATAATAAAATTCAAGTAAAGAACTTCATTTAGAGAAAATTAAAATGTACTTGGTACCAGGAACGTCTAAAGGTATAGATAAACTAGAGCCGAGAACAGTGCCTAGTCGTCTGGGGGAGGGGAGAAGACTCTCTTCGTTCTCGACTCGGCCTCAAAATAAAATTATTAATATTATTTTAATAGAGTTGCGGTAATTGGTAATTGTAGACCTAGTACAATCATTCCCCAGGAGCTGGTATCACTTTTAGTGCTGCACCATATAGGTGGTACCAATTACTGCAAGTAATTTTGACCTCCATTCTCCTCCCCAGAGGGAGGCACCTGAGCTCTGACGATGCGAACTTTGTTCTGGGAATTTAATTTTGCCGAGAGCACCCAAACCAAACAGACACTCAAGGGATTTTTTTACATGTCACATAATCATACGACATGGATGCTGTCTATTTTCTGCATCATGAAAATCCCCCGTCTTGGGCTAGGATTGAACCCGTAAACTTAGGCACAGAAGGCCAGCGACAAACCAACTACGACACCCAGCTGGCTTGTGCTTAAGATTATGATCCAAGCAATTTAAACAGTCAAATGTTCTTCCCAAACATACTCTCCAAAAATCCGGGAACTATATGAAAACTGGAAACCGTCGCAAGACTGCAAAATCTGTCACATTCATCGTCCCATGTCTAGTATCCCATTAAATGTCGTTTGGCTTTGTCCTTGCACTATACTTCCTCATTATACATTTAATCGAAAAGTGGGAATTGGTTCAGTCCGTTGTGTCACATACATTTATTTGTTACGATTTACTGTGTGTACGAGTATTTGACAACGTATGCTATATACCAGGGGTACTCAACCTTTTTTTCTGTTGGGCCGCACACATATGTTAGATATTTCACTCGGGCCTCATACATATGATGGTTATATCACGCGGGCCGCAACATGAGGATTAGTGGTGGTCGGAGGGGGGTGAAATGCTTTAAGACTAAGATAACATAGAAAATTTAAAATGTGGAAAATTGATCAAAATATTAAAACTCCTCTGCCTTTTTTAATTATTTTGTTCTATTTTTTATTTTTTATTTTTGTCACTGAATTTCTCTAAATTGGAAGCATTTAAGAATCACTCCTTCACAATTTCTGCATCAGTAAACGGTTTCATACAATTACCAATAATATAACAAATTCCATAGAGTGTCTTTGTTATTGGTATGACATTACCACTGACAAAACACTTTTTTTGCTGTTTTAAAGATTATTCAAGAAAAAGCCCCTTAATCGCCTCTTGGAAGAGATCTTCAAGGAAAAGTGTCGTTGAACGATTCCTGTTTATTGGTGTTTTTTAAATACACTTTCATGACAAATCAAATAATTACTGATCCATGCTTGTTTTTGACTTGATTGACAAGTTGACAATAGTCAACTTGTCAATCGTCTTGAAACAACCTATTTTTTTCGAATATTTTTCGCTTGTAAGATATGAAAGATATTTAAAAATTAGTTTCATTCATAAAATGGTCGCTACTCCACTGTTGTCTATTATCACTAATAAGAGAAAAAATATATCAATTCACACCCATATGACATCGTCAGCAAAAAGGAAAATTAATATGTTTGATTTCTTAACAAAGTATTTCTCACAAAGAATTATGAAATTTTCATAAATAAGTTAATTTCTCAGAGCAATGGGCCATGACCGGGCCACTTAAAAAGGCTCGGTGGGCCGCTGGTTGAGTATCGTTCATATGTACTGTCTATTTAAAGGGTCACAGATAGAGCTTATTTCTTTCACAGGGGTCCAGGGCCTAAGGATGTCTTAAGACCTCTTTTCTTGAAACCTCGTAACAGGCTTTCATTCTGAATTTGAGTCATCGATGGGACGCGTGTTATGTGTATAATACAGCGGTCGCCAATCTTTTTGACCTCACGGAACGGTAAATTCATAATTTAAACCCCGCGGACGACTAATAGGATTTTTTAAATGTTCAATATATGTATAAAAAATTGCGATCTAAGAACTCGTAAAATGTACCTAGTTAATAAAATGAAACTAGGAGTTGTAAACAAATTATTAATAAACCATAATATAATAAACAAAAACTGTAAAAACAAAACAATTAAAAAATGGTTTAAGCATGTCAAACTTTTAGCATCATACATTCCTACTAAGATGGATGTTCCTGCTGCTTGAAAAAAGATTATGGGTATTTAGATCCAATTTTGTTACTACAAGACAGAGAACTGCTTTTTTTTTCTAGCAGAGATCGGTACCATGTCTTGATGTCTGTGCCGGATAAAAAGTCATTTTCGCATAAATAAGTTGTGGAGAATTGAATCAAAACTTTCATTGCCTTTTCACTAAGAGAGAGAGAGAGAGAGAAAAGGGTATGAAAAGCCAAACTGAAATCTTGATAAGGATGAATGAAATTTAAATTCGAAAGTTTCGTCGGTGATAGGTCGATGAGACTTTCTTTTAGATGCATGCTTAAATTATTATCCTCAATTTTCGCTGCAAACGCATCTATTATTTACATTTAACACTGCAGCTACAGCAGTACGACTTATTTACCGTGGCGTTAATCTATGAAGTAGCGCTTTTATAACTTTTCACGTAGTGTTATGAATCGAATTATGTTTCAATGCATCTTAAAACATAGCTTAACGTGATGAGTAAGTATATTCTACATTTTTCTGGGGACCAGCGAAATTTTCTCGCGGAACACCACTTTGACGACCTCTGATGTAATACATTTAGTTTCTATTCAAAGCCGGAAGATTAAAACAAATACATTTATTCACTTTTTAAAAAAAATTAGAAGCTACAATTTGTCACATGTGTGGAGATATCAGGATAAATATAAAAACAATATCAGAAATAAATGGGAATACAATTTTAAATTCGCGTAACAGTCATTAATTATTTTCGAAAATTATATAAACTCTTATTTTAATTAATTAGGTTTTCATTAAATATCACTTAACATGCATATAAAAGTGATGTTGCTATTAAGTACTTAGATGGAAAAAAATTGTTGTAATTCTAAGATAAAATTTCTTACAAAATATTTCTCTGTCTCTAAATTTGCTGTTAAAGCAAAATGTTAAGCATAAATCAATAAATATAATATATACCGTACCGCATTTGAAAGTAATGAATGTAATTGCGGATGAATATATTGATGATTTTTATACTAAAATAAATAAGTGTGGTACTCTAAATGTAAACGTTTGAAAAAATATGAAATTTTGTAAGAAATTACAATCAATGTGAAAAATATAATAAATAAAATGCCTGATAAAATGTATTAATACATAATTAAGTTGATTCACCGCTCAATTTGAAAATTCAAATTTCAGTTTTAAGTAAAATATTGTATTATTTTCATTTATTAATGATCGCTTTCATTTTTTCCCACGTTATTACACTACACACTACAATTTCATTAAGATGTAAGGCAGCCACATTGGCGACATCTTCATGAGACCTTCGCCAAGGTCGCTATAACTTATAAATACTCGACCTAATGGAATAGTATATTTAATCAGAAACGCGCCATATTTAATTGGTTTCTCAATGTATATTTTTTCTTCTTTTAATACATTGTTTCGTTTAATTTCCAACTAATTGAACTGTATCAAAGCTAATGGTGAAGGCTCAGAACTGGTAGTCAAGAAAAGTACCGAAAGATTACCATCATGATTTATTATAGGATGATAAATTACCTTTGTGAGGATTATCACAGGTATAATTCTATTCGTGCCATGAAATTTCAATCAGTCATGAGTGAGTAGCATACATGACTACTCAAAAAAGGTGCCAATAGACACATAATTACTAATTTATTAATATTATATGCACCCTTTGCAGAACAAATTGCACAGGCATGGGCAATAAATCGTTCCATTGATTAATTGCTTAAGTAATTCCCATTCGAACGACGAAAGATATATCAACCAACAAATAACAAAGTAACTATTATTTTTTTCATTCCGTCCCACTGTTTAAATTCAGAAAAGAAACACTGTATAGATGAAACAGGAACGTTTGAAACAACTTCAAAAAATGCGTGACGTGAGGCTAAATAAATACATGCACAGCAATTTTGTGTGTGGCATCGGTATAAATTAATCTAATTTGAGGATTAGCATTTTTAATGTAAAAGGCAATTATTAAAAAAAAATCTATGTTCTGAATTAGTTGTTTCATAAGATAATGTTATTCTTTAAGGTATCCGGGATTTTAAAAAAGCGCATAAATGGATAATTGTAATGATATTTAATGTCAGTTAGATTAGAATACATGTATAAAATTGTTTTAAGGACAATGTGACAAAAAATTATTTAAATACAATATTTTGGCAAAAAATGAAATTAGAATAACAATTTTTCAGAATGTTCTCCGTCAGAATGTACGTTAAATATGTCGATGCTCATAGGTATTCTGTTAGCAAAGTGTGGAAGTTTGGAGAGTGGATTCCATTCTCATAATTTAACCAAGGATCAAAAATTCAATGTTCGTCACCCTTAGCTCATATATTGCTTCATGCGTGCTATGTCAATAAACAAAGACTCAACCAATTATCCACTTACTTTGGAAGCCTTTTTGTTATGCTGAGCAGTACATGTTATTTAACGTACGTGGCATAAAAAAACTGTACGGGAAAAGCTGAACTTTTCATTGATAATAATGAAGTTATTTCAGAGTTGCATTTGCATACCATGAAAATCTCGAGAATACTTACAAAAGAACAAGATTCATCATTTCGAAATTCTATTTTAATTACCTTTTTTAAAAACGTAAAAAAATAATTTCTCTTTTTTCAATTCCTTCTTTTAGCTCTCTCTCTCTCGCTCATATATATATATATACAAACGATTGAAAATTTGAAGATATATATATATATATATATATACATATCTTGTTCAAATTTCCAATCGTTAATAAAATAATTTATATTCATCCATTCAAGTTCAAATACATTTTTTAAAACTTGTAGTAGATGACACTTGATATATAGTTTTAACAAATATTGATTCATTAATTAAATTTTTTAAAAAATGAAGAAATAGTAACAAACAATATTCCAGAAGCATATAAAGAAATGAATATTAATAGCCAAACAGCATTTATAGAAAGGAAAATCATTCGCTGTGTCTCTGTAACATAATGTACTTCCTACCCAAGTTCATGAGTTCAAATCCCGCTTGGAATGGCCTAATTCCTGAGAATGTGATTTCTTTTTTTTTTTCCTGTACTATATTTTATTAGAATAATTAAATTTAATTAATGAATAAATAGTATTGCACAAAAAAATAGTCCAAAAGCATATATAGAAAGGGAAAGTAGAAATTTGCAAGGAAAATCGCTTTCTATTTTGCCACTAAATATTTTGATTCTATCCTATGTATATACATATTTGAATTAATTATAGCTACTTTAAAAAATGTAATTAAAATAAAATTGTTCTTTAATTAAAATAAAATTGTTCTTTGTTGACCTAAGTAGGAATTGATTTTTTTATATATTACTTGTTTCATGACAGTCTGTTAAAAATCTATCTTTGACCAGGAAAACATCTGAAATTTTATAAGACAATAGAGTACTTTTGCATGTATCTATACTTAGTTATTAGATTTATTCAGTAATATAAATGCCTTTTAATACTTGACATGTTATAGTTTCATAAAAAAATCGAGAGTTATTGAAAGTCGTATTATACAAGAGCCCTTCGTTGGAATTCAGAGACCAAACCCCATATAACTGTTATTTTGTATTAAATATCCTTCTAGCACCCATTAATTCAACGAATTGCCAATCGATTGTGCATTATTTACTTCCATTACTTTCAGGCAGTTTAATTATTCTGAAGCAGTGGAATATGCTCCAATTTCCTCAATGGGGAATCAATATGAAACATATTGATTCAAGATTATTTGAATAAAAGAACTTTAGTGTGTGGCCGCTATTAATTATAATCATTCAATTCATTACAATGTAGTTCCATTATGGAAAAGTGCTTTGACTCTATTTTATCGCAGAATAATAATTAAAGTAAAGTAAAATATTGTTGCGCATTATTTTATTATTTAATAAATTTACTAAAATTCTTTGTTGTTGGTGGTATGGAGAACTTGGTTCTTCCAAACCATCATCTTCTTTCATGTCATTTTAGATGACATCAAACCACTTTCATACTGCCTTTTTTAATAAATTCTTTCACATTGTAGTGTAAAAGGATAAAATATGCTAGGAGAATATACGTGAATTCTGAGAAAATATGAATAATTTGAAAATAAATTCTCCGAAAACAAATCATTTGCAAAGAAATGTAATTATATTTTTTTTCTAAGTTATATTCTTATTTTCGGTTATGCAATGCAATGATTGAAATTTCTTAAAAATATGTTTAGTCCGTATGATCTTAATGAAAAGTAGTTTCAAACAAATAAAGAAAGAAAATAAATAAATAAAATTTCCTTTGTAATAATCATTAATTTTTTTTTATCGAAATCTCTTTAATATATAAATACAAAAATAAATGAAATTGGCACTGACGTAATTTTAAAATAAATTGTTATTCCGCGTGTTTTGTTTGGCTTCATCACATGAAGAAGAAAAGTGGCGAAATAGTTGCAAAACAGATGAATAAATATTAGATTACACTGACTTTATTTGAGGTTATTTTTAGACAGTAAACAAATCATTAGCACTCAAAACTAAATTTAAAATAATTTAAATAACTAGACCTAAAAACTAAATTAGTAAGAAAAACTTATTTACCCCAAGCCACAATATTTAGAATTCCAGACGCGTTAGAATCCTCATAGTTATTTAGTTATTAATTTATTGTGTATCTTAAAAGATAGGAAGTATTCTCATTTTCAAAATATATAAGTTCAAAATATTTTTAAACTTTCAACAAATTTGAAATTATATATATATATTGATAGATATGGACAGAAGAGAGAGAAAGAGAAAAAAGAGAATAGAGAGAGAGAGAGAGAGAGGCTACTCTATTGGAGGATAGTTATATCACTCAATTATTTTTTCACCACAAAACTTTTTGTAGAAACCTATATTTCATCTTCATAATATTAAAAAGTTTAGTAATAAAGTTTAAACTGATCCTCTATTTTATTTATGATACACATGCGTTGCTTATGGTAAATAAAATTCTACCCATTTCTGCAAAAACTTAAAACCCAAGACATTATTTTTTTATCATTTGAATCCTTTTGCAATACATGTATACCAATTAAATGGACTTTATTATTAAAAGATATGGCAACTCAAAACTTAAATGAAAAAGTAGCTTCATATAAAATATCAATCAATAGTTAATCAAGTCCCCCTTCGATTTTAAACATAAAGTTCGATTTGCAAGGTTTGCATTTTCTTAAACTAAAAAAATAATTTTAAAATTATCAGCATTTTTTCATTGTGTCATGCATATAATGTAATTATTTTACTATATGGCATATCATATATATAATACATATATTATACAAATCCTATAAATATATACATCATAATATGAGCAAATAAGAAATTCGTTTTCAATTGATATGATAAGCTTTATGGCTTAGCATTTCCTGCTGATACTGACGGTATCTCACCCAAGGATAAAATTCCCCCTTAGGACATATATTGAGTATTACATAAACATATAAGTTTCATCCAAGCATTGCGATAAATAGGTTATATGTATCAGTTAAGTAAACAAAATATTTTGGTGGGTAAGGCTTATATATAATTGAAAATATTCGATAGTAATGTTATCATCTTAAGCAATAAATAAGCAAATAAAGATGCAGAAAATTTTATGTATGTATATTTTTCTTTATTCTTTTATTTTAATCAAAGTTTAAGCCGAAAGTGTTATTAAAATATATTTTAGCCTTATCCATAGTTTTACTAGCACAGAAAAAAGTTTGTTAATCTGTATTATGTGTTACCTTTTGACAAAATAGTATTTCCCCTCAAAATATTATTAAAGATTGAGTTTATACCACTGATCGAAATAATCACACTTTATCAGATATTAATTAATGTTCTTTATGCATATAAAAAAATGTCCTCAAATATTTTACAGCCGACTAAATTCGTCGAATCAAAAACGGCGTCAAATGCTATAATATACTTCAGCGTTTCTCAAACTGTGGGGCAAGCAAAAGTTTAACATGCTATTTGTCGAACACCAAATGACAGTAAAATTACAATAACTTGAACAAAATATGACAGTTTTGCCTGAAAATAACATTCCTGTAATGTTAGCGAAAAGTGTCTGTGATTTGTGACTTTTTTTAAAGTCATGCACATTTGAAACATTTTAGTTCAGTTTTCTTGGATTTTTTCCTAAAATTATGAAAGAAAAACTGAAGAGTCCTTGAAAGTAGGTAAGTATATTTTCTCTGAATTAAATTATTCACTAGAATTAAGATTTTTATTGTGTACTATAAAAATAATTATTAAAAAAAGGATTGGGATGACTCAATAATCCCGCTCGACCAGTAGTATCGAGTGCACGCCTGCTTCCGGGTTAAAACACGTTGAAGTCTTTTCGCTTTAAATATTAAAAATAATACAATTATTCTTCACTGGAATTTTATATTATTGTTCAGTATTTAACATCAATTCTAAATGCTAATTCTGTGAGGCTTAAAATTACAGTTCGCTTAAAACTAATTATAATTTGAGCAATCATTTAAAAAAATCATTTTACATTTTTTAAACAGTGTCGTGCACTTGGGCTTTATTCTCCTTACAATTCAGCTATTATATCAAAAATTTTTATTTTCTTATAAATCAACTAGTACAAAGAGCTAGTTTACCTTTTATGCATCAGTGTGTGTGTGTGCTGTACAAAGTATTTTATAACTAATTAATTAATACTAAATTAAGAATAAGTTTAATAAATATTAGCGACTTCCATGGGCTTGTCTTGCAGAGCAAAGTTTTTTAAAGAAATGCTTATGATTAGAAATTGACCCACTGAGTTCTTTTTCTATATTTAGCTGATATCTATATTTTGTCTTCTAAGCAGCCACCACATTTTGCAATATGTTCCAAATTAAAAATTAGAGAAAGGAAAAGTAACATAATAGTTATCGTATTACTTTTTTTTTTGCTTATAAGTAACATGTAAAAACTTTAATACTTATGTTATTAATTTGTAAGGTTTATAATTAAGATCGCGTATTGTAGCATTATTAATGCATTCGGTACATTATTAATGTATAAGGGGGTGCGATAAAAATTGATTGAAAAGGGGAGTGCCAGTATTGAAAGTTTGAGAAGCACTGATATATATCCAATAGTGGAAATCATTCCCGCGCAAGTTCGAACTCAGTAAGTAATGATAACGATGACAACATTTGGCGACATTTTTTGGCGACATAAATAATTTTATACTTCTAATCTGAAAAATAAATTGAATAAAATAGTAAAAATGGACATATGGCCTTATATGGAATTCTTAGAAAAATGTTAACCATTTATGTTCATCAATAAGCTAAGCTTTGAAGAGGAAAGTACTCTGATGGGTAAGAAGAAAGATGAATTATTTTAATAAATCAGTTTTGAATTATATCTATAATGTGTAATTGATAAAATATACACAACTGCAGTTTAACTTCTAAGATACATCGCTAAGGTATAAAGCAATGTTTTAGTTTATATATTACAAATATTTCAATTATAATAGAATTAACACACGAATTTTTAATGTACCACAAATTTTACAAAAATATATAAATAACTTTTTCATGGATAGTCATAATTTTCTTTCCTCTGCCAAGCTGCATAGGAATCCTCCGGAAATGCTGCATAAATAATTGACAAAAGTATAATAGACAAGTATAAGTGTACATTTCATTGACTGGACATCCAGCAAAATTTCAATACTTCTTCCGAAACACCTTTGCATAATCTTTTTAAAAATATTTCAGAAGATATTTAAATTTTTCAATAATTTTGAGACACAAAATTTAAATATTTTTTTTAAAAATATTTCATTATAATCTAATTAAAAGAGAAATCAGTAATCAGTTAAGCCGAAGTTATACAATCTTGCATTAGTTCCTCCATCAACTGTATATTTTAATGTAAAAATGTACGGGATTTCGCAGTGCCTAAAATGTCTATTTCAAACGAAACTCAATTACAGATGCAATTTCCAAACGATCATCTGTTATTGGTTATCTGTTAAATACTTTTGTATTAATTTCTAACTTCGCAATTACGGTATTCATATTTTCTTAACATGTTACAACATAAATAGTCCCACTGAAAGTATCTCGATTGCTTTCTATTCCTCTGGTTAAATCCCTTTACTGCTTTGCACGTACGCAGTTCAGGCACTGATATTTTCTTCTTTCTATCTTTGATGGGCACATATTTTTAATCCTTATTGTGAGATTATTTGTGCTAGTGTTTTTAAAACATGCAGTTTGATAACATTACAGGAGTGCTATTTGCCGGCAAAACTATCATATTTTACTCAGGTTATTGTAGTTTTACTGTACTTTGATGACCCACAAATAGCACGCTTAACCTTTTCTTGCTTGGGACTTTTTGACAGGGTGAAGTGTGTCTTGTGGTATACTCTCTTATGGCTTTATATTTTTCTTAATGGAGTTCTTTAGAAAATTTGAAAATTTTCCTTTCTACTCAAACGTTTCATGTTCATCGCTTTTCTCAAATTTACTTTCACTATGATGATTAATATGCATTATTTCACCAGGTTCTTCCCTTGCTTGATCAGTTTCAACTTTCTTCAATAAAGATCACAGATGCCCATTTCTCTTTTTATCTTTTGCTCATGTACATTTATAAATCAAAATAAGTCGCACAACCCTGCAATTAAAACCACTAAATTATTCACAGGGGAGAAATGTAGCATGTTCACAGAAAATATTTTGGAACAAAAGTGGTCGTGCGTGGAACTCAGACAAAACAATACCTTAAGGTTGTAAGAAAAACGTTTGCCATTCCCCAAGAGGAGGGAAATATGTGACAAGTAGATTTTAGTTCTCATGAAGAGTGTTATATTTAGGAGGATATGTTAAGGTCATTAGTAACATATAAGCATTTTCCCCAGAATTAAAGATTCCAAGAGCATGGTGCGACTATGTGCCCCACGCACCAGCTCCCGTGTTAAAAACTCACAATAGAAGTTACAAACTCTCTGACTTGTTAAGTTGATCTATTCTCAAAATAATAAGAAATTATGCTTCAAACAACCTTACAACAGCGTTTCTCAAACTGTGGAGTGCGCACCCCTAGGGGACGTGATAACTCCACAAAGGGGGCGTGAACATATTGAAACAACGAAGACAAATGATTATTTAAAAAATTCTTAAATTACTCAAAGTAAACAAAATCATTCTTAGATAATAAATAAAATATACATTTACACTGATAAAATACACTTATAAATGTATCAGTACTGCACATTGTATTTTATAATTAATTTAACAATATTAAGAACAAGTTTAATAATTACTAGTGACCCTATGGGTTTGTCATGTGTATTTAAAATTATATACAAAATTTATCCCATCTTGATATTTTTTTTTGTACAGGTTATAATTAATCCTTTAACTACCGATTAAAAGTTACGCGACTCGCTTTTCACTGCCACCGTTTTCAATGTAAGTGCGTGTATGTGATATATTGGTGGTGGGGAGGGGAATCGAAGGAAAAGGAATAAATAAAAATATTCTCTAAATTAAGTAAATCCTTCGAAAACGCTGTCTAGGTCCTTTTATTGCATTCCAAAGCCTTCAGAATGATTTTATGGACAGCAATGGACACGAAAAGATAGTACTCCGCACAGACGTATATATACACCCGGGACAGTTAACACTTTGTCTGAGCGAAACGTTTATATCCGCCAGTAGCACTTAAGAGGTTAAAGTCGTCAGGGTCAAAGTATTTTCTTCTTGAATTCAATACATTGTTATTGTATGGGGGGGGGGCGAGGAAAATCATGATTGTGAATATTGGGTCACAAATATTGAAAGTTTGAGAAGCACTGCCTTACAATGACATTTACTTTATGTAACACAGTGTTTCGCTCAATGATGATTTCCATTATTGAATTGAAAATTAGACTGTTACATGCATTTGCCAAGCTTGTTGATAAACATCTGTTATTAAAATTTTTTATTAGATTTTTAAATGTTTCACTCGACCCAGAGAAATGCCATGGAACTTTGCTATTGAACATAAATGACGAAATCATATTAGTTACATTAATTTGAAAGTATGTTTACTTTTTGATTTAATAATAGCAATTTAATTGAAGAAATTATGACAACAACACACACACACTCTACCAGAGCTATCTTAACCTACTGATACATCTGATAAAAAATAATTGATAAAATTGCATTGCGTAGAGATATTTATCCTTCGTAAGAAATGATTAATTATTCTGTTAGATGTATTAACTCTCACACATATATATTAAATGTGATAAATGAATCATTTTGTCTGTTCTTATGCGATATTTTACAGCAAATCTTCAAAACGTTTAAACTTTTTTACAAGGTTTGATGAAAAAGCTCTTGGTGAGGTCTAATGCTATCCTTCATCAAATCACTTTTAGAAGCAATTAAATCAATGTCATCTGCTCCTAAAGGTAGCTTTTAAGTTTCTGTGACCCTATTCCAAAGGGCGTGCCTGTAGGTAATATATAAGGAAGTTAGAATAAAGACTCTCCTAATATAAAATTGACCTTTTCAATAATTGCATAAAATGAGTAAGACACGCATAGGGGAAAACTAGTTTTTAAATTGATTGATTATGTAGGACATTACTAGAAAGGGTATTTAAGTAATAAGGGGCACTTAAAATAGCTTCTGAAAGTTATCTTTATGATTAATGAAGACATGTTGTAAAACAACTAAAGCAGAGGAATGGAGAAATACTACGAAGGCCTCGTTTTGGAATTATGTGAAGTACAGTACTGGAACACGTTTCGTGTTTAGAGCGATTCTTATAAAACTGAATCAGAAGCAAATTTATAAAATTCTCTTGACTTTTTCATGAAATAATTCAGTAGTTCATGTGTTTTTTTGATTATAAGTATGTTCAATTAAGTTTGATTGCATATTTTTTCATTTAATGAAAAATTATTTATAAATCGTTAATTTTTTCAATATACATATTTTTCAAAACCACACACATCATTGTTTATTTAGTGACTGTATAACAAGTTTATGCTTTAATTTTCTTTGTAAAAATTCTTAAAAATCTGTTTTATTATTATTATTATTATTATTATTATTATTTAAATTTATATCGTTAAACGCTCAATCGTGTTAAATTGAACTTATTATTTGATCAACATTCTTTTGTTTTTATTTTCAAAATTTTCATAAATTTTAAACATTTTGCTTTCAATTACACCTAAAACCTTATTGTAATGTGTATATATGATAAATAAAAATCGCGCAAAATGAAATAAAATGCAATGATTCTTTCAGACATTAGTTATCGTAAAAAGAAAATGCATGCAAAAAAATGTATTTTTTTTGTTACTTTTTGAATAATTATCCCATTTAGGATCATGATCACATATATGTGATCACTTCAGAGCCCACGGTACCATTATGTGAGATTGTATTTTCCGTGTTCTGAGGCCCGTGATGTCACCGGTGTGATCGAATTTAGAAGAATTATAAACTTTAAATTTCGGAGTATTTTAGCACATTAATGATTTTATATGACTTTTTAGAAGTATGGTTTAACAGGAAAACTCACCCGGTCCTGAACGGGTTAAAGACAATAAAAGACAAAAAATATTGCACGGAGCATGAAACTGATTCCTTTCAGGCATGCCTTCCAAGACTCCTTTTTTTCTTATTTGTTAAGTTTGATGCTTAGTTTGTATGGAAATTTATAAAAAATTAACATCTCTCTTCCCCTCTCTCTCTCTATGTATAATATCCATAATATAATTTTAAAAAATTAAGTATTTTGCATGTTATATTTATAAAAACCCATTAGAAGTTTGCTTTAAAAATAAAAGAAAGTTTAAATTTACTTATAAAAGTTACTCGACAAAAACATTTCTATTAAACGGAAAATAAAACTTTTTTCCATTAAGATCTAATAATGAAAATAATTATAATAAAGATATTTCTCTCCATATACAGTTTACACTCTACAGCTTTTACATCAAGATAGAATATCAAGTGACATATTAGAGGGGGGGAAATATATTCATTCTCTGTAAAGAATAATTTCACCAATATTCAGAGATAGATAAGATTTCTGTAGAATTAATTATGTTCATAAATATAAGATAAATTTATCCTTTTAGTCCTACCACATTTTTTTTCCTTCCACGCTAAATAAACTTATGTTTTTAAGTTTATGTTTAATACTTTTATTAATTAAAAACATTTTACTACAGAATTCCATTGAACATTTTGTTATAAAAAAAATACAGCTGATTTATATTTACTTATAATCAGTTAAAACTGTTTATTTAGAAGTAAGTTTGAGTTAGCAAAATCAGATGTAAAAAAAAAAAATCTAAGATTTTTTAGTTTTAACAAGCTTTGGGAAATAACAAATTGAGGAAAGCAACTTAGTTCACATTTGTATTTTAATAACATTACTTTGAAATTATAGGCTTAGATTTCCTTTTTTAATCAGAGAATTTCATAGTAGTTAATGTTATTTTCCTTTTATGAGTGTTATATTTTCCGATTTCGTATCTTCATCCACTTGAAAATTTAAAAATGAATCAGATAAAAGCTCTTAGAAACGAGAACACATTTTTATATGGAAAATTATATTCATTTGAAGTGTTTTGTTCACGAATTTCACTTTTGTATGTGTGTGAAGTGTATCTAAAAAAGCTTTTTATTTAGGGGGAAAATAAAAATTAACACTAAAATGTCTGAGATTTCAATTACCTTTAAGCGTCCGCTGGTGTAGTTTCGACACCGTGATATAAAATACATAAAATAATTATAATAACTAAATAATTGCTGGACCAATGTTCAGTAGGGTTTAGTTTGAAGACTTTTTAATATTATTACATGTAATTATCATATATTATGGTCCTTTATATCCTAAAAACATTGCAACAAAACAAATTACTTAATCTTTTAAAATGGAATAAAACAAATAATATTCATAAATATTAGTATAATAAGCAAAATCGTAACTTTCGAGAGAAAGCGAATATTTTCATCATTACTTATCGTTTTTATGCATAATGTTTTACAAAAAGTACCTGATTTACAATGAATACAATGATAATAAATTTTTCCTGTACATTTTCCGCACATCGTCTTAATGCAAGAAACATATTTATTTTAGTTGTATTTCCATTACACTCTTCAATTTCGCATTTTTTCCGTTTTAGTAAATTTGTAACTCCTGTAAATTCAGTATTTACCTGTTTTTTGAAATTTCTTCCACTTCCGTAATTTGAACGCAATGGCAGATTAACAAATGCTATGTAAAGGAACACTTAAATACAACAATTTTAATTTAACTAACTCATTTCCGCTGTTGACCCAATAACACTGTATTCAAGGTCAAATAAAAGTGCGATATTACTTCCAAAAGCTTGTTTTACTAATGGTATCTACTTGGCGAACTATCTTTTGCAGAGCGACAATTGTTTACAATGATAAATTGTCATAGTGACGAAACGACACCATCAGACGTACCAGGTTTATTTAGTTGTAAAACCTTTCCTAACTTGCACCTAGAACCACAAAACTTTTTTCAGTGTAATCACCATGAAAAATGATTAAAAGTCACGAAGAGTTTCAAAGCTCCCTGCCAAAGTGCAGAAGGAAGAACAATCTAAATGGGCTCCGGTGTCCAATCGATACCAACGGACGTTCTAGTGTTAAATCCATTGTTTTATTACTTTACAACTTAACAATAAAAAGTGTTCGTTAGAAATAATAAGTATTAAAAAAAAACTGCCGTCTAGCTTTGATAATCACGCAAAATATAAGCAACATATTAAATTAAAATATTTTACTCTAGAGACCCTTTACTTAAATATAGAAGAAAAATTTCATTTATCATAGGCTGTCAAAGTTATTAACGCCTAATAGTAGAAAAACCTACCAATTCAAAATATTTTAATCAGTTAAAAGGGGAGAGAAAAAGCGGAAAAGTTCTCTTTTTTTAAAAAAAAATAATTACAAGCTGCGTGTTAATTAATTATTTCGAATAAATAAACCATGGCGCAATAACAAAGTTAAAAACTTTATCTGAATTGATTAATTAGTATAATGATGTAATTTTTTATATAATTACGTAGTAATTCTTTGATTTTTAAGAGAAGTACAAAATTAATTGTACATTAATAATTACATAATTATTATACATTATATTTAGTATTAAAATTTTAAAACTTTCAGATTTATAAACACTATTAGAAATTCTTGCTATTATATTTTCTATTAAGACTACTCTTCCGTATTTTAAATTGAAAAAAAAAAATCGAAGATTGTACTAAATGTTATTCCAAAGTAATATTAAACGTAAGCAAAGGAATATTATACGTAAACAAAGGAATGTTTGTTTTGTGGATTTTGTCTCTTTAAATTTACTCAATCCGTAACTTTAAAAAAAAAATATCTATCAGTCCACAACTTGTAATGTACACTCATGAATAAAAAATTAGCGTACCAAGAAGAAGTCGTCAAAATTAAACGAAATTTTACATAAGTAATGACTACTTTGATATAAGTAAATGATTAGAAAATCAAAGAAAAAAGATCATTTATTTCAGTGAAAAAGGCAAAAGAACGGAGGATTTAATACCCTGTTGCACCCCCTTTATAGCACGAATGCACGATGCGATACAATTCGGGATTGAGGCATACAAGTTCTGTGTGATGTCTTGAGACATTTCGTTTCATATTTGCTATAACATTGCCTGTAGTTCGTTCAGACTCGAGGGATGCCCAACTCGCCATCCCAAATGATCCCAGATATTCTCAATAGGAGACAGATCTGAGGATCGGGCAGGCCAAGAAAGGGTAGTAATAATGTGGAGACAGTCTTGCGACACCCTTGCCAACTGAGACCGAGCATTGTCTTGTTGAAAAATGGCTCCTGTGAGCCGTTGCGTGAGTGGTAACACATGTAGCTGTAGGACGTCATGTACATACCACTGGGCTATCATGGTGCCACGGATCAGTACTAGGGATAAACGTGTATTGTACGCAATGGCATCCCATACCATCACACCTGCTGTGGGAGTGGTGTGTCACTGTAAAGCAAAGGCAGGATTGAGGCGTTCACCACGGGATCTCCACACACGCACACGGTTGTCATTACTGCTGCGATTAAATCTGCATTCGTCGATAAAGAGGACCTAGTTCCATTCCGTTGCAGTCTAGCTTCCTCGTGCGTGGCCCCACTCCAACTGAAGGCGCCAATGGGTGGGCGTCAAGGGCAGCACATGTAAAGGGCACCACGATCCAAAATGTCTTTCAGCCAGGCACCTTCGTATGGTTTGAGAAGACACAGGGGCCCCTAGTGAAAGTGCTACCTGTGCCTGGATGACGACCGATGAAGCAGTTAACTGTGAGCGTGCATTTCTTACGATGTGTCGGTCTTCTCGACGACTAGTCAGTAGACGGCGTCTTGAGCCTGATCTTCGTGTAAATAACATCTCTCGAATCCACTGGTCCCAACACCTCCTCTCAACACAATCAGAGCGGCCTAATTGACGAGCTACTCGCCTAGCTAACCACCCAGCTTCCATCATGCCGATGATTCTCCCCCTTTCAAATTGCGACAGTTGCTCATATTGTCTTCGAAAAGGGCGTAATGGCATGTCTACCTCAGCTCTTTCTTTGAAAACGATTCAGAACACTCAAACAAGCTTTGGTTACCTGTTTTATTCACCACGGAGAACGACGTTAAACGCCATCTACCGGCTATACGTAAAGCGCAATCACGCTGCATTTCTAATCATTTGCATATCTCCCCGACATGTAGCTTCATGCCAAGTTTCATTACGATCTCGCAATTATTTCTTGGTGCGCTAATTTTTTTGTCCATGAGTGTATTTAGCAAATAATCAGAAAAATTAGATATTTTTATCCAGCTTTTTTTTGTCAAATTTTTAGTGTTTTTTTCAATTCGTACTATTAACTCACTCTCTCCCTATATATATATATATATATCTTGTTTTCAAAATTTTAATCGTTAATTCATCCAATCAATTTCAAACAATTTTTTTTAAACTTGTAGTGGATGAGACTTGATGTTAATACAGTTTTTCAAATATTAATTCATTAAATAAATTGAAAAATGAATAAATAGCAACACACAAAAATAATAATTCAGTAACATATATAAAAAGAAAAGTCGTTCATTGTGTCCCTGTAGCGCATTGAATAGCGCGTTTTACTTTTAATCCAAAAATCGTGGATTCGAATCGCTCCTGGTATGGCCTAAATTCTGAGAATGTGCTTTCTTTTTTTTACTACACAAATTTATTAGAATAATTAAATTTAATTGATGAATAATTAGTAAAAAACCACAAAAAAAAGCCAATTCCAAACAATTAAAAAAATGGAAAATCGCTTTCTATTTTTGTCACTTACTATTGTGAATCTGTCATAGGTATATACATAATTATATTAATTGTAACTGTTCAATAAAAAAGAACTAAAATAAAAAAAAAATTTTGTGTGTGTGTGTGCTGACCTAAGTAGGAATTGACTTATTTTATTTATATTACTTATTTTTTCTAAGTTTAACAAGAATAAAAACAAATATTTCAGTTATTCTTCTTATTAATTTATTGAATTAGACCTATTAATCTTTATTTGTTTACATAAATAATTAGCAAACTGTCATTGGAATGTTCCAGTGATAGATAGAGGAATACCGTATGCCGTAACTACTGCTCTCCTAATTGCATCAGCTCCAGCACTACGTCATTTACATCATTACGTCAAAGACCATAAATTCCTTATTTCCGACCTTCGTGTCGTATTATTGTCTTCATGACGTTCGTTGACTTCCATGATATTTTTTTCTTCGATTTTTTTATCTCACTTATTATTTTTTTTCTTTATGTTTCCATTCACGCACTGATCGATATTAATAAGGATTCATTTTCAGCGAAATTCATTTAATCATGAGAAATAATTCATTTTACCACCACATTTTTTGCTAGCTTAACAACTGCAGTATCGTTATGGTAAAACTGTGAACATTTTTTTTTCTTTTTCTTGAATTATGCATTAGAAGAAATGAAGTTAAACGCGATGTAAAAACACAGGATTCATTTTTTGAATAGAATTCTCAATATTTCTATAAAAATAAAATTGCTTTTGATCAATACCACGATGATTTTTTTTTATATTCAGTTCTTTGTTATAAAATAAATACATTTAAGATAGCTGACAAGTATTGAAAATGTTATTTTACAAAAACTTATAAATTGATAGTTTGTTTGAGATTTAGTGTCACTTGTTGGAATATATGTATAAAATTATTTAAAGAATATTATTACGATAAAAAATACTTAAATTCAATTTTTTACTAAAAAAAAGAAAGAAAGAAAGAAAGAAAGAAAATGGCATTTTTAGCACATTTTCCTTTTATGGAAAATATACATGCTTCTATACTAATAATATTTTATCTATATCAAAGTTCTCAACGTGTGCGATAACGTCCTCTTGTGAGCGTTTTAGGCTTTCAGGG
>BMAV01024567.1:1086938-1098692 GCA_019973955.1 Trichonephila inaurata madagascariensis
AAAAATTATGAAAAGGATTTTAAAATGCTGCTCTTTTTACAATAACTAAAGCACACGCATGAAATTTGATTTACAAGCACGTCAAACTATTTATAATAAAAGTAGGTATGAGTTTTCTGTTAACATGATTGATGTTCATAAAATACATTTTGTGTAGGTGTTTATTGATAATTCCTTGAAAAATGTATAGATTCAACTATTTTTTTAAAAAAAATACGCATTGCTTTGATTTAAAAAATGCACAGAGAGCAAAAGAGATAAAATTACCTTTAAATAAAGATAAACTAATCGTCTTTTCATTTAGAGATAAATTAGTTTGAAACTTTTATTCGGCATTAAAAAAATATAGATGAAAACAAACACTATGAAATGTTCATAACTGGATTCTTTTTAATTTAGACCTTTCAAAATTTTGTGACATTACAGAAAATCAACAGAGAATTATTTAGGCTAAACAAGTGTATTTCAATTTATGACTTTTTTTTTTTTTAATATTGAATCGTACTGTGTTCTAGTAATTGGTATTTTTTTATACGCATATGAACATTCCTTGAATCATCGATAAATTTTTCATGCAATAGTTCTATTTTCTATTTCTATATGTTCTTTGGTGGTAGAGAAACAATGTACTGCTCATTCCGGCTAATAAGCGATTACTGTGCTTACCAGCTAGATCACAGTCAGATTCCATAGGTTCAGATTTAAAATAAATTAATAGTAACTGTCCTTCTCTCGTTGGATTTAATTTATTTTCTGTTTAATTAGTACCCTCTGAGAACTGCTAAGTTGGTGTCTTATAATTTTGAATCAAGGTTAGTTAAAAATGAAGGAGAAGCTGATGCATCATTTCACAGTTTGTACATTAGACCATATCAGATTCTTGAAATGAAAGTATTTGTTTAAAGTTTAAAAGTTGCTGACACCCACAAAATTATCTTTGGTGGGTTCGAGATTCGAGTTCCTAACTCCCAGATCAGCCAGGTTATTGAGAGACTGGCTTTTGATTTTGACATTGAACTCACTTTTAAATTACTCTTTCTTATACGTGATTTTATGAACCAAAATAGAACGTATTCTGAAATTTAAGGAAGCTTTAATATTTGCTTCCGATGCCTAATACTTCACTTAGTAACAGTACTTGAACTTGAATATATGCGTCCTACATTGAAGATATCAGACTTCGTTCAGAACGTGATTTTAAAAAAAAACCGAATAAATGAACTTTTTTTTTATATTTAGTATTTTCTGAATCAGAATATACATAGAAAAATGTTTTAAGAATATTATTACAAGAAAAAATTATTTAAATTCAAATTTTTGCGAAAAATGGAGAAAGAATGGCATATTTTCAAAAAAATACTCCTTTTGAGTAAGATGATTCTATAATAATAATATATTTTCCTATATATAGCTGACACTTCTATACAGAGCTTCAACTAGGATTTTTGAAATACATTATTTAAAATCATTAACTCATTTTGGATTTGCAGTGTAGGGGAGCGATGCACATTAAATCTCTCGAGAGCTCAAACATTCTACCGTTGGTGTAGGGTGGTGTGGTAGATAGGAGAGGGGGTACCAGCTCAAGTGCTGTCCTCGTTACTTGAATGTGGCTAAAAATTACGAGGTCCGCCACCAAAAGTCCTCGAGCAGCTGAATAGAGTGGTGTTATATAATATTCACTCATTTTAAATTTATTCATATTTTGATACATCAGAACAGAGAAATTTTAACAAAAAACATGGGTTTCAGGTGATCGTAACTTTGAAAATAATGTGAAATTTTCCAAAATTATAGTTCAGGCCTGTATATGATTCTTATTTATACATTCTTATATATTCTTATTGTATACAAAGAAAATATTATTCTTATAGAAGCATTTATCATAAAAGGATAAAGTTTTGAAAATATGTCATTCTTTCTTCATTATTTTTTGCCAAAAAATTGCCTTTAAGTATTTTTTCTTATTGTAGTAATATTCTTGAGATAGTTTTGAATGTTTATTCTAATTCAGCTGACACTAAATACCTAAAAAGTTATTCATTTATACGCATTTTCAAAATCATGGTTCTAAACATAATCGGATACCTTAAGTTGAAATGATACAGAACTTTTTTTTAAGGCAGGAATTTTTACGGACTTATAATTCAAAACAGTATATATTCTATACTTGTATATATTGCTTCATTCAGGTAACCAATTGCGTTCGGAACCATGACATTGAAAAAGCGTATAAATTTTAAAAAAGTTGATAAGTGATACCTGAATTTTCAAAATATTCTTGTTTTTTAGAAAATGCTTCTATTATAGTAATATTTTGCTTATATATCTAAGATTTCTCTACAGGGCCAGAACTAGGATTTCTAAAAAAATTACATGAATTCCATAGTTACCTCCACAAATGAAATAAACTATTGTTTTGTTAAAAGTTCCCTACTCTGATATATTAAAATTGGAATAAATTTCCTTCTAAAAATCATGTAGTTCAAAAAGTGGTGTGGGTAAAGCAGACGCGCGTAGTCAGAGCGGACATGTAAGATTTCGTGGTCAAAGCGGACACTCTGAAACTCATCGTGGTTAGAGAGGACAGATTTTCCCCCTTCTTAGAACAGATAAAGGGTGCAGATAAATAAGTAAATAAATGCAAATCACAAGAATATTTTTCAAAACAGTGTTATAAGTTAAAAATCTCTTTCATATGGGATAACTTTTTTTTTTTTTAACTGAGGTTTTTTGTTTTTGCACTCAATTATCGAATTACAAGGATAAATACATTTTTCCAATCAAATTTAATTATTTATATTAAATTTTTAAGATATTATAGTACTAATGCATTTTAAATATCGCGAAATGTAATAAAAATAAAAACTTTCAAAGATTTAAAACTTAAGACTGTCTTCGGTTAATGTTAAAAAATAGGACCCGAATTAGGTACATTTTTTTTCAGATATAAAAGAAATAAAAAAATTAATATTATATTCTGGCTTCACTATCCTTTAGAGAACAACAAATTTTATCATTCTTGACTTTTTTCACCGAGCCGAGGCATTTCTTCCGCTATAAAATGTGTTTCGCGTTTTTTCTCATGTACTGTAATGTTAAATGAGCGGTCCTTTCACGTATTAAAATGAAAAAAATAATATTCAAGGAATATTTTGAAATTTTAGAAACACTATATTGTTAACAGAGGTATGAGTTATAATGTGGCAAATTTTCATGAAAATTGAGGCATTTTTCTGTCTGAAAATGTGCTCCGCGTTCAAGCTCTCGTACCTTTGCCGAAAACAGCCTTAATAGAAAGTAACAGTATAATGAATCCAAACTGCGCAATAGATGACATGGACTGATTAGGGAAACAAAACAATAGGTGCAAGAATGTCCGCTCTGCCCACCCAGCTTCCCTCATGTGTCTGCTGTAGCCACTGTGTGTGTCCACTCTGACCACATAACCCTTCTAATACCATACTACAGGCTCTGTACAGAAAGAATTAGCTATATATTGACAAATAATCACTAATGTAGAAGTGCTTGCCATAAAAGGAGAATTCTTTTGAAAAAAGTTTCGAAATATTCTACTTTCATATTGTTCTTTCTTCACTTTCTGTTAAAAAATTATATTTAAATGTTTTTTATTGTAAAATATTTTTTTTAAAAAAATATATATCTTTACTCTTAATTCTAAGAAATACTAAATATCAAAAAATTTATTCACACTTAAACACTTTTTAAAATCACATTTTCGAACGTAATCGGATACCTTAAGCGGAAAATCTTGAAAGAAAAAAAACAAAAATTAATGTAAGATAAAAATAAATGGAGGTTATTTATAACCAAAAATAAGTACTATGTTATATAAATAGATAAATAGGGAGAGAGTATAAATATTTGATTTTACATTCAAATTATCTTTCATTTACTTTCCCCAATACAAATGATTCGGTAACTATTATGTAAATACAAATGCTTAATATACAAAACGGATGTTAAAAAAACTATTTAAATAATTTAATAAGTTGTAAACAATATAAAATCATTTTACCGGAATAATTTCTACGACTTCTGTAACTAAAACATAATTTAAAATTCATTAATCATTCACAGTTATTAAATGCATGTCTCTCTTGATAATGAAAAATGACTTTTAAAAGTCAAAAATATAAAACAGACGAATGTTTTGTTGTTTTCTCTCTTGAATATTAATCATTTTAAAATCAAAAGAAAAACTACAAACCGGAATATCAAGAAACTATTACTCGGCCTAATTATGTAAAATTTCAAAACAAAATGAAATTAAGAAAGATAAACGTTAATAAGGAACATCATTACATATAAAATGTGTATATTTTAAATTATTCATAAAAAAAATTGTACTATTTTTTTTTAATTTAATAAAAATTAGACATATCATGTCCTTTTCGAAATAATTTTAATGGCTATAATATTTCTGGTTTCTTAATCAAACAAAAATTCACATATGAAACATAATTTAAGAAAACTAATAATAGAAATCTGAAGTGTCATCTATTCCTCTGATGATTTATTTGTTGATTAAATTAATGATTCTCATATCAGAGCTGAAAACGGTAGAAGGAAAGCGACGTAAAAGAGAAAGATCGAATCGCGCGTAATTGCGTGAAAAATAACGAAATAGATTATTATCAGGAAAACGTATAAGAAGAATGTGAAAATTACATAAGGAAGGTAACTCTGTAATAATTACACTAGTTTTATCATTCTGAGAAATAATTAAATATCTGTTGTCATTTTTTCAAGGTTATTTTGAAAATTTTATACCAGTTTACGTACCAATCTCTTTTAATCATCGAACCTACACTCAGGACTTAAAATGAACACTGGGCTATCGAGCCATCAAATTAGACATTGGATTTATCAAATCAGCAACTAGCGATTATGTATATATTCCCTAGAACATATTTTTTTTTAATATGTGACAAATTATAAGCAAAAAACAAACTATAAGCATGACATCTCTTGCATATAACCTAAGTAAATTAAATTAATTACAATATGTATGTAGTTATCTTTGACTTATTGATTGAACAAGAACTTAAATGATTTTGTTTAAATAAAGGCATAATTTCAGAGCAATCTAAATGGAATTTATTCAAAGAATATTTAACAAAATAATTTTAAGGTGTTTTAAGGGGACACAGTACGATTCAATTGACCAAAATCGGTCAAAAAATCAAATTTAATTTTTTTAGCCTAAATTTTTTCTTATATACTTTTCTATAACCTCACAAAATTTGAAAGCTCTAAACTTAAAAAACGCAGAATTATGATAGCTTTTATGTTCGTTTTTATTCACATCCCTATGGCAAATCAAAACTTTAAAAACTGCCGTATCTCAGAAAAATAAAATAACTAGTTTGTCTTCATTTAAAATGCTAAGGCTTTTTTTCTATTGCGTCTAATGCTTTGAAATTTTTTTACCTATTCCCAATAGTGCATGTAACAAAAGTTGGTATGCATTTTTGAATCAAAGAAATATTTATTTTTTTAAAAATAATTTAACTCAGAATTTTTACATTTTTTAAGGAATTTTCAATAAAGATTCATAAAAAGAAGTATTGTAAGAATACCAATCACGTTAACGCAAAACCCATACCAACTTTTATTATACATAGTTTGATGTACTTGTAAATCAAATTTCATGCGTGTATGTCAATTTTTGTAGGAGTAGCAGCATTTTAAAATCATATCAAAAATTTAAATTTTTTCCTTAAAAAATTACATAGCTAGCTTTTTATGAAATTTTGAGCACAAAATATGTTTAACATAGTGTACATACATAGAAGGCAACCAAAAAAATATTAAAAATCCTTAAATTAAAATTTTTTGCTTAAATCGTACCATGTCCCCTTAAATCTTTAGTAAAACAACAATGATTAAAACAGTTTCAAAACCTCAATGGTGGAAAGAATAGGATATACATATATATGTTTATTAATATTCTTAAATATTTTTGAAAATTATTAACTCAATTAAAATATACAAATACATGTTTTTTATATGAATTTAACATTTTTAAAACATTTCTAACTTCCATGCCTTTTGTAAAATACCAAAACAAATGTGTGTGTGAACAAATAAAATTAAGAATTTGCTCTATAACATCTCAAATTATGCATGCCAAAAATAATTTTTTAGTTTAAAAATTCCATAAAGCCTTAGAAAATATTTAAAATTAAATGCAATGATTTAACTCTTTATTACGTATGTAAGATAGAGCAAAAAATATGTTTTAACGGATGCAATGAAATAGAAAAAAAAAATGTTTGCGATAATGAAAGCTGCTAAAGAAAAATCTGTTTATTGTTATGTTTTAATTCACTTAATTAAAATAAACTGGCCAAGAAAACATTTATTTTTCTTTTCTTTTCACCGTTTTTACTTTTGCTTCATATTTCATTTAATATTTTTTTTTCAAAATAATTCTTAAGCTTTTAAAATTGAATATGCTTCCGAGAAATCATGGAGTTTAATTGATAGTTATATCAAGGACTTCTTGTTAATAGAGGTGTTAATATAAGAAATAGTAAAATATCGCCCGAAAATATATAACTAACAGTTACATCTGTAAAATTAAATAAAAGCTACTAACTTAGATACTGACTTACCAAGTTAATAAAATATATCTAAATATTAAAACTTATATACTGTATATAATTATTATATATTAGTAATATTCGATATATTTTTGAAAAAAAAAATATTTCTTTCATATTTTTAAATTTTTTAAAATTATGTTAAAAAGAAGCTAATATTTTTAATAATCTGTCAGCACCTTAAAAAAAGATAATTGCTACTGATACCAATTGTATTAATAATGGTAATTGAAAATTTTGATATCAAAGGAAATATAATCATAGGAAGATGAATCTTCCCAAACCTTCTATAAAAATTGAATTATTTATTTTTGCTTTAAACCAATGTACAACGAAAACAAGAAAATCAGAGTTTTAAAAATGTGTACAAAATGTTTAATAGGCATAATCCATTCAATGTAGGTAATTCCCAAAATATTAAATGAAAGATAATTAATTTAGCTTAGAAAAAAAAAACGAAAACAGTTAACAACACCGTAAAGAAATTACTTAAATTAGTTTAATTGAATTCCACAAATTGGAGTAAGAAATTCATTCTAAAAAAGATGGAACATTATGTTTGACGTTTAATAAAATTAAATCAAGTAAAACAATTTGTATTTAATAACTCTTCTTACTATATATGTTTACTTTAAATAATTTTTTATAACGAGATGTGGTAAACAGATCAAAACGTTTAAAAGTATTTATGTATAAAATTAAAAAAAAAAAAAAAGTCCTTAAAATCTCCCTAAAATGAAAAAGGTTTAAAACGATAAATCTCAATTTCACTGAGAGAAAAAAAATTGGCTTATCACTTGGCACTTTAAAAATGATTGTAAATAATCTCGCATCAACACATAATTACTTTACTTCTTCAAAATAATAATTTCTATCCCTCGTTTGTATTTATAAATAAAGATATTATAATAAAGATATCAAAAATTGTGACAGCCAATGAAAACACTTTCAAAATTTGTAAGCGTTTCCCCATGAATTTAAATTAAATAAAAACAAACGTATTTCTGCATTAACGTATAAACAAATAAACAAGACGAAAAAAGTGTGCTAAATTAAAACTAATGAAACTCAAAATAACCATCAATCCCTAACAAAACACATACAAATTGACACTTCACTTAAAAAAAACAAGAATATTAGGGAAAATCAAAGTCAAAATGTACTCACGTATGAAATCATTGGAAGATTGAGCGACGCAGCCACTGTGGCTTCAACAGCACAGGAATCTTCCGGTCCGAAAAATGCAATGGCACCTTCCCGCCACTGTTGAATAGTAACGTACGTCCCAAGAAGTGTATCGCCTTCAGTATCATTGTAAATCATCTGAAGTTTGTGACCATTAAGAAAGGATGCATTGTTATTGACCACATCCAGGGCATATGATATTGCACCAGAAATCACAATCCCTTGTTTTTGGGTGTTCGTACGGCCTTGCATATTGGTCATATATCCAATGGTGAAGGTTTCACCCGTCACACCGATTTTACTGTTACAAATCAGAAAGACACCAAAAAGCATCATGATCAGTTTCAGTAACTGTGCCATTGACCAATGAGACCACTGTACCCAGTATTTTCTATTTGCCATATTATTCGGGGAGTTCAAACACATATTAATATTTGTTGAGCTTCATATTCCACACACTGCAACTTATGTAATATCCAGAATCCTTTATTGAGACATCAAGAGATAAACATGTTTATCACCCACCAATAAAAGGGGGAGATCCGCTTTAAATCTTTTTTTAAAAAATTCCACAAAGCCACTACTCTTTCAAAATTACATTTTAAAGCATAAATACGTGAATTCGTTTTCTTTCTAATATGCCACTAAAAGCTTTAAAGCTGTTTGTTTAGTAAAGGGAAACAGGTAACTTTTCCCAAAGATATCAGAAGCTTTTAAGATGTCCTGAATGCATTTAATACGATGAAATATTAATAAGCTATATAAAAAAAATTTTCAAACGTTTGGTGAATTTATTTTAAAGTTAAGCTGGATGATTCGGCATATATACATTCCCTTAAAAGGCTTCTAGATAATGGATGCTTATTTCTAAAATAAGAGTTTGAGTTATAAATTTGGTATATAAGTAGTTTTTGAAACAATTCTCTCTATTATTCCTCTGAACTAAACAAGTTGTCATTTCAAATACGTTTTTCATTCATTTCGTAATTTACTGCAGTCATAAATATCTTATTTTATTATTCGCAATAAAAACAAAACATAACAAAACTTTTTTTAATGCGGAACCAGGCAAAAATTTGCTCTGTCAACAAAATTGAGGAAATCACTGACACCTTAATGGATTACAGACGTATATCTCTCTTTTTATGTGAAATATAAATACACTGTATCCTAAAAATAAAAAAAAATCAATTGTAAAAGCTTTTTCTGAAAACTTTGCATAATATTTTGATTTGAATAATATTTTTAAACTATTTCAATGTATAGATAAATCATAACTCTGTTTTAAACAATCACTCGGCTTCTGAATTATTAATAAATACGTCTGCTTATGTGAATGAAGTTTAAATCATATAAATAATTATTAAAATTTCAATAACAGTACATAGTCAGTGCATGAATTCTCAAAATCGTTCACAAAAATTTGGAACTTAAGTTTTTAAGAATTTGTTTAGTATGTGTAGAGGTTTTTCCTTTCTTTTTTGCATCCGTAAATGTATTTATAAATATATTACATATATTTGTTTATAAGAGTAATCTAAATCACACATATCACTTCATTGAAACATTATTCCATTTCAATCTATTTCACTTTTTTTACGGAATAAACATTGATAAAAAAAACAGTTATGTTATTTATTTATAGTACTAAATCGTATGACTGTGCAAAGCTAAAAAAACAGTAAAAAAACAGCACATTGTTTGAGTAGAATAATAAAACACGAATGGCAAAGTACACATAGAAAAATGACCGGGAAAACTCTCCACACCTGTTGGTAGTATTCCACGTGGCGATTAGTCACCCAAAAAAGAATTTAAAAAACTTATTTCGAAAATGAAATTTGGGGGTAGGATATCCAGGGATGTTGTGTGAGAACAAGGGCGGGATTCGCCGGACAACGTGACTTTCACCTGGCGGTGCGAACAACGTGGTTTCGCGGCATGAAAGAAGGTGAAGAGTCGCCGAGAAGATTGATCCACTTCTACAGTGAACGTATTTTGAAGTGTTGTGAGGAAGAATCGCGCATTCCCACAGAGCCACCATGCGACGATGTCGCTTTGCCAATGACGTCATGAATACGAGAAAACCTGGTGCGACCTTCGAGAAAAAAATAAACCTATAGTTTTCTGCAGTTTTCTTGCTTTTTTATTTTTTTTTTTTTATTTCCACCGTGTATCTTCACTTATTTCCGAAGTGATCGCGATCATCAAACGTGATTTGGAAGTGAGGAAACTACAAAAAAAGGAAAAGCTCGATACTTTTTTTTTTCTCGTATGTTTATGTATTGAAAAAAAAAGTGTTGGGTTGATGTTTATGTAAAATGATGCCGAAAAACCTAGATTTTTTTTTTTTTTAAGTTTGTAGCAAAAATATTTTTACTAAACCTGCGTGAGTTTTAAAACTTGCCATATCGATAGGGGTTTTTTTTTTTTTTTTTTTGAGAGAGAGAGAGAGAAAGAGTTTGAGTATCGATTTACAAAAAGTTTTGAATTTTTTTTTTCCATGCCTTGCATATACGGTAGCATTAAAGTGTCATAAGCGTTTTCTGATAAGTTAGAAAGTTTGAAATTTTCTTGAGTCATAAGAAAATATTATTATTATTTTTTAATATTATGGAAGAAAAAATTTCTTAAAAACATGGCAAGTTTTGAAGTTAATAAATATGACTTTTTTTCTCTGTCTTTTAGACTCATAGAGAAAAATGTATTTTCATGGCTATGCGAATAGTAAATCCATAACTATATTCCTTAGAATAAAAGGTTTGATTTATGTGTGTATCGGTTTATATAATGAAGATAATTTCCTTTATTTAAAAAATATGAGAAAGTCTGTATTTTACTGAGGAAAATTTTGAGTCAAATTTAATACATATATAATTTTAAAATATTTTGTGTGACAAACTTTTCGATTGATTAAATATTAACGTCGCACTGTTCAGCTACATGAGGGCTTTTGGCGACGGACTGCGTAATTTTGAACCATGGTCAAGTGACGTGGACGACATCTGAGCTGGCACCCTCTCTCTTAACTACCACACCAACTGGAGGACGTTTCAGCTCTCGACAGATTTAACGTGCATCGCTGCCCTACATGGCGGGTCTTTAGTGGTACTGGGCTCGAACTCGCGTCAAGGCAAGCCACGATCCGATACCTATACCACTCCGCTACCGCGTCCACACAAACTTTTCGAAGAAATCTGTTTAATTGGAATTTCAGAGGCATATTAGTGATATTTTCTAAAAATTCACACTTGTATTTTTTAACTCACGCAGATATTCTACAGTCGATCACAGCAAAAGAGAGGAAGAATTTAGAATTTTATTTTTGTTTTTTATGGTGAATCAGTGTGAGTTTTAACTTTTAAGCTTTTCAAATTTATCAGAAAGACACTAATTTCTTTTACGCTTCAAAAAAGTATAACCTTGTTGTAACCCGAGGAAAAATTCAAAATATTGTTTCACTGAAAGGGCATTAGTTCAAAACAACAAATTCCATTAATGATTATAATGTAAATCGAAATCAACTCATAAACACTTGAAGTTATGCCGAAATTTCGGGAAAGAAATACTGTGTGTGCCACAGCGTATGAGTCGTCTTTGTTATCTAATCATGATTTGCGTCTTTGTTATCTAATCATGGTGAAGCCCATTAAAAAATATTTAAATAGTTTTAACGTGATGCTTATTTAACCAACAAATCATTGTATTTCGTAATGTATATAATTTTATAAAATGCAAAAATGTGCTATTTGTCTTGTTTAAAGATCAATACTTCATTTTTTAAAAACATCGTAATTTTATTTTATAAAGAAAAACAATGGCAGGTGGGCCCAAGTAAGACCAAATGTAAGGAAATATTTTAAAATAAAATTAAGTAAGTAGTAAATTTATTATTGACAAAAAAATATTGAAATTGAAATATTTTTTAGTGAATTAGAGT